>CATKHJ010315663.1:0-11670 GCA_949750685.1 Vernicia montana
TTTTTTTTAAACTTTTTATTTGGACAAAAGCTTCTAGTTTTGGCTTCATTTATTCCTTCTCGAAATAAAACAAAACCCATCAGATTGTCCAACAATAAATGTGTGACAATGAGTGTGTGTGCCATGTGGAAGCAAGAGGGATGATGCAGCAATGGAGATGAAGGTTTTCAATTAAGGGATGTGGAAAATAAACTTGTGCAACAAATGGTAAGAGATAGGCACGTGTCCCATACGGTGAGAATTGCCAACAAATTGACAATACATTGGAGCGTTTGTTTGTAATTAAAAGTCAGTGAAGGCGTATGTTTGTAATTTTTTAAATACGAGCGTATTTGTCTAATATTTTTTAATTTTTTGTATATTTCTGTGAAAATCCCATTATTAATTTACCTTTATATTGGGATATTGTTATTGAAAAGCATGAAGATTTCATAGTTGGATGGGATGTTAAGAAGGCAGAAGTTACATGTATATATCGCTCATTTGAATACAATGGGTTTTTTAGTCGATATTCACTATGTGTACTCCATTATTTAGTTGTATTTAATATTCCTTCTTAGTATACTCGAGAGGTAAAAAGTGATTACAAGATAAGGCATGAGTCAAGACAATATGTGAGTAAACAACAACGTTACAATGATTTATTTTAGTTAGCTACTTTATTGAGTAAAGAGGGATCAACTTTTTATGAAAGTTACAACTTTATGTCTGATATTATGAAAAATGCTTTAGAGCAATGCAAGACTATTAATGGTTACATATAAAATGATAAGAGTTATGATTCTTGCGAAGATAACAACAAAGAAAATATTGATTGTCATGTGGTGAGAAATATTTCAGTGCTTGATATAGAAATGTCATAGACAAAAAGAGCCCCAAAAAGAATCAAATATGGAATAGAAAAAGGACACAAGAAGAGCAAAAAAGTAAAAAAGGTTAGCAATTTCTTATTAAATTTATAAATATAAGTATCAATTGCTAAAAAATATTAGTAGCACTTTCACTAAATTATAGACTTATGATTTGTCCAGGTACAATCAAAGTTCGATGTGATTATTGTTGAAAAGAGAACTCCTTTTTAAGAATTGATTTTTTTTTAAATTTGCTTTGGAATAAAATTGTTTGATTTAGAATTATCATAACACTATACCATAATTTTTTTTTTTTTATCTTATCCAGGAGCAAAATAATACAAATTGCACATCTCCAATAGAGACCATGCTAGAATCAAGTATGCAGACAACTATGAGTCATCTTTGATATCTCCTTATTTTTAAATATGCAATTTAATAGAGATGACTAAAGGTGTTCATACTGTATTAAATTAAATTTAAAAATGTGGCGGAACATATTTGATTCATTAATAATTGATACCCATGAATATATCTCAAGTAAAAAAGTGAAACATAGTAATAGTATGTAAATTCTCTACTTTTTTTTAAAAAAAATAATTTTCTCTTGAAAAATGTACTAATTGATTTTTTAATTATATGTACAAAAATTAGCAACAAATTACTTCGAATAAAAATTGATTATAGTAAATGTGTTTGCATTTTAGCCACAAATAAAAATTGATTGTAGTAAATGTGTTTGCATTTTAGCCACACACTTAAAAAATTCATGTATATTTATATATCCTATTTGCTATATTTTGGTAAATTTTGTGGTATCATTTATCTTTTAGCTTCAAATAAAAACTAAATTTGTGGTAAGAATTAATTTGTTTTATCCAACATTTTATCACAAAACATATTAAATTTGCAGCAATAGTTAGCATTTGTCACAAGATCCATAACAAAAACTTTCAATTTATAGCTACATTATATACACATACACGCTATATTAACGAACAATTTTTTTTTTATTTGTATAATAAGCAATTGTTGGGAATTTATGCGAATTTTCTATATGCCAGATTTATGAGAGAGAGAGCAAAAATAATTAACAACATACACAATTTACGTGGTTCAGTACAAACTTGCCTATTCCATGGACTGCTGCAGATTTTTCACTAAAGGGAGAAAATATATAGTGTTTACAACACTCATAACTCAAGAAAATTTCTCTCAATTTTCCCTCAACAAATTTCACTCTTCTTTCTGCACCTCACCACACTCTATTTTCACAACCTCACAAAATATACTATACTAATCATGAAAATAAGGTGCTGTATTTATAGATGGAGTAGCTCCCTCCTTCACGTGTTTTGCCAACTACCATTTCCATATGGTGCAGTTGTTGGGGTTTGGTTTGGCGGTGTTGAAATCTCACTTTGATAAATAAAAAAAAAAAACGTGTTTGTTTGGTTTGTTTTTCTTTGCAGCTTTCTTTGACAAGTTGTTGAGAAAGCTTTCTCTGCAGCTTTCTTTAATAATCTCCCACTTAAAGGCCGATTTCAATATGTCTTCACACCTCGATCAATGCAGCAGCTCTTCCTAGCCTTATCATTATTGCAAACCAATTGAAGTTGAACACAACTTCAGTTTGTCGATAGTCACCGACTTTGTTAACATGTCAACTGGATTCTTGCTTCCTCGGATTTTCTCTAGTCTTAGTATCTCATCCTTTAACAGAGATATGATGAAGTGATAACGAAGTCCAATATGCTTGGTTCTAGAATGAAATGCTGAATTCTTCGCCAAGTGTATTGCGCTCTGACTATCACTATGCAGAACATTCTTCTCTTGTTTGAATCCCAGCTCAGTTAACAAACCCTGAAGCCATATCATCTCTTTACTAGCTTCAGTCACTGCTACATACTCTGCCTCTGTAGTGGATAGAGTGACAATCTTCTGTATCTTTGACATCCAACTAACAATGGTATTTCCAACTGTGAATATATAACCAGTGGTGCTACTTCGGTGATCGACTTCACCTCCAAAGTCCGCGTCTACATAGCCTTGTACCTTTAAATCTCCTTTTCCAAAATACAAACACTTCTCTGTGGTGCCTCGTAGATACCTCAAAATCCACTTTACTGCTTCCCAATGAGCTTTCCCTGGATTTGACATAAATCTGCTAACAACTCCCACTGTATGACCAATGTCTGGTCTTGTACAGACCATCGCGTACATCAGACTTCTAATGGCTGAGACGTAAGGAACCTTAGACATGAAATCTCTCTCTTCCACCGTCTGAGGTGATTGATCTTTGGATAGACGAAAGTGACTGGCCAAGGGTGTACTAACTGGCTTGGCATCACCCATGTTGAATCTCTGCAAAACACGATTGATGTACTCTGCCTGAGATAATTGCAGGAGCCCTCTCCGCTTATCTCTTGTGATTTGCATTCCAAGAATCTTCTTTGCTAGACCCAAGTCCTTTATGTCAAACTCCTTTGACAATTGTTGCTTCAACCTTCTGATATCGTCCATATCTGAACCTACTACCAACATGTCATCGACATATAGTAGTAAAATGACATAGCTGGAGCTATATCTCTTGAAGTAGCAACAGTGGTCGACATTGCACTTCTGGAAACCTTCCTAGTACATGAAGCCGTCAAATTTTCTATACGACTGCCTTAGGGCTTGTTTCAGGCCATACAAGCTTTTCTTAAGTTTGCACACATGTTCTCTTTCCCTTTTTATGAGAAACCTTCTGGCTGGTGCATGTATATATCTTCATCCAAGTCTCCGTGAAAGAATGTAGTCTTCACGTCCAACTGTTCAAGATGAAAATCTTCACTGGCAACAATACTCAATACTATTATGATGGTATTGAGTTTCACAACGGGAGCAAAACTGTCGGTGTAGTCAACTCCTTCCTTCTGTTGGAATCCTTTAACAACTAGTCGAGCTTTGTATCTCTTGGAACCATCATGCTCCTCTTTCACTTGATACACCCATTTGTTATGAAGTGCCTTCTTTCCCACGGCTAACTCAGCTAGTTCCCATGTCTGGTTGGAGATCAGAGACTTCATCTCATCTTTCATGGCAAGCTCCCACTTACTAGCATTTCTGGTCTGACATGCCTCATCGTAGCATTCAGGCTGTTATTCATCAGTCAGCAATAGATAATTCATATATCTCCTGTTAGGCACAAGAGGCCGAGAGGACCTTCTCAATTCAGGAGCTAGAGCAGAAGATGGTGTGTCGGACTGTTGCTCACTACTCTGTCCACTAAATTCCTCTGGCTGAGGATTTGCTATTATCTGCTCTGATGGAGGACCATCTAATATGCCATCTGCATCTACAAATACTGGCCCACTCTTCTCTGAGTTGTTGGCGTCAATTTTATGTCTATCTTTATACAACACCCTTTCGTTAAAAATGACATCTCTGCTGCGGATCACCTTCTTGTTTTTGTCATCCCAAATGTGGTAGCCGAACTCATCTTTGCCATAGCCGATGAAAGTGCATTTCTTGGATTTGGGATCAATCTTATTCCTGCCTTGATCACTGATATGCATATTAGCTACACAACCAAAAACTCTTAGGTGTGAGAGTTTTACCTCTTTTTTGCTCCATACCTCTTCTGGTATTCTATGCTCCAATGGTACCGATGGGCCTCGGTTGATCAAGTAAGCTGCTGTGTTGACTGCTTCTGCCCAGAATTGATTCGGTAAACTTGACTGTATACGAATGCTTCTGGCTCTTTTTGTCAATGTTCGGTTCTTACGCTACGCTACACCATTGTGTTGAGGCGTACCTGGCACATTTCTCTCCATTCTGATTCCGTGCTCATGACACAGCTTCTTGAGTCTGGTGTCTTCATATTCACCACCATTGTCAGTTTTGAGCTTTTTGATTTTCAGACTTGTCTCATTTTCAACCATAGCTTTCCATCTCCTGAAAGTCTCAAATACTTTAGACTTATGCTTTAGAAAGTAAACCCATATCTTCTGAGAGTGATCGTCGATGAAAGTCACGAAGTAGTGTTTTCCACCAATAGATGGGACTGTTGTTGGTCCCCAAACATCAGAGTGAACAAGCTCTAACTTCTTCTTCTTCGAGGTTCTGCCACTTGTCTGAAAGCTAACCCTTTTCTGCTTTCCAAGTATGCAATCTTCGCACATGTCTATCTCCACTGACTGTAGACATGGAAGTTTCCCTTTTGAGTGCATAATCTTCATCCCCTTCTCACTCATGTGACCTAATCTTTGGTGCCATAATTTGGGAGTTTTGTTGCCTGCTGCAACTGTGATCGAACAACATGCACTTGCTGCCATGTAAAGAGTACCACTCTTTTTTCCTCGAGTAATCGTCATTGTACCTTTTGAAATCTTCCAATCATCACCATGGAAAATCGTGGTGTATCCTTCGCTAGCCAATTGCCCAACTGAGATTAAGTTCTTTCTCAGGTCAGGAATATGTCTGACATCCTTCAGCTCCTAAACTGACCCATTCAACTTAACCTTCACTACACTTTTACCAACAATAGTATAAGGTTGATCATCACCAAGGTATACTTTTCTAAGATTTTTGGGAACATACCTTTCAAAGAGTTCCTTTTGTGAAGTAGCATGGAACAATGCTCCTAAGTCTAATACCCAAGAATCTTCCTTACTTTCTAGAGAGCAAATCAACGCATCATCTCCTCATGAGGTGGAAGTAACATTTGCCTCTGCTTTCACTTCCTGGTCCTTTGGTGCACTTCTGCACTGATTTTTGTAGTGCCCAGTCTTCCCACAATTCCAACACTCGATGGTTTTTGAGTTATTGGAATTACTAGGATTCTTGGATTTGGACCTCCTGTTCTTTGATCTACGTCGGCCTTTACCTCTGGTTGAATTTCTTCCTCTTGACTCTGTATGCAATACTAAAGAGGTTGACGGTTCACTCGACTCTCTCCGTCGATCTCTTCACTGAGAACCAGATCACGAACATCATCGAACTTCAACTTATTGCTTCCTGATGAGCTACTCACAACTGTGACAGTAGCGTTCCAGCTTTCTGGTAGAGAAGACAAAAGTATTAATGCTCGTACTTCTTCATCGAATTCAATACCAACTAAACTCAATTGGGTTGTAACTGTGTTGAGTTCGTTGAGATGTTGAGCTGTCGATGCACCTTCCGTCATCCGCAGATTGAACAATCGCCTCATGAGGTGCACTTTATTTGAGGCAGATGGCTTCTCGTACATACTAGCAAGAGCCTTCATAAGAGCTGCTGTGGTCTTTTCCTTTGCTATATTAAAAGCAACATTGTGGGACAACGTCAATCGGATAACTTCGAGGGGCTGCCTGTCTAGAAGGTTCCATTCTTCCTCCTTTATAGACTCTGGCTTCTTCCTTGAGAGAGGTTGATACAGATTTTTCTGATCTAGATAATCCTCTATCTGTATTTTTCAGAATCCAAAATTTGCGCCATCAAACTTCTCGAGTTTCACCTTCCTTTCGTCTGCGGCCATTTCTCCCACTCAAATCTGACTTCCTCTGGATCTTTTCTGACAATTCTTGTGAACCACTGTGTATGAAAATACCACCGTTGACAGACTGATATTGCCTGCAAAATTTTACTATTCACGAAATTCACTATTTATATGAATAGTAACTGTACGTATGAACAGTACCCCCTGTGAATAGTAACTGTATGTATGAATAGTATCGTATCCTGCTACAGTTTCGAGTTAGACTTCTACAGTTCTAAACAGAGTTGCAACAGTTTTCAAACAGTAAAACCATGCAAAAAATTTTGCGCAATTACTGTTTTATTATTCATCATTTTTTTTTATTTTACAACCGTTTCAAAAACGGTTCACACCAAAAAATTCGTCGTATTTTTCTCTTCCGTGCAGTATATTTCTTTTCTCGAAATATGATACTGCCTCGGACAGCAGTTCCACTAAAATCTTTTTTTTACCCCAAAATAGGAACCAAAAGCTCTGATACCAGTTGTTGGAAATTTATGCGAATTTTCTATATGCCAGATTTATGAGAGAGAGAGCAAAAATAATAAAAAACACACACAATTTACGTGGTTCGGCACAAACTTGCCTACTCCACGGGCTGCTGCAGATCTTTCACTAAAGGAAGAAAATATATAGTATTTATAACACTCACAACTCAAGAAAATTTCTCTCAATTTTTCCTCAACAAATTTCACTCTTCTCTCTGCACCTCACCACACTCTATTTTCACAACCCCACAAAATACACTATACTAATCATGAAAATAAGGTGCTGTATTTATAGATAGAGCAACTCCCTCCTTCACGTGTTTTGCCAACTACCATTTCCATATTTGTCAAAAAAGGGTGGTACAGTTGTTGGGGTTTGGTTTGGCGGTGTTGAAATCTCACTTTGACAAATAAAATAAAAAACGTGTTTGTTTGGTTTGTTTTTCTTTGCAGCTTTCTTTGACAAGTTGTTGAGAAAGCTTTCTCTGCAACTTTTTTTGACAGCAACGATTCAAAAAGTCACAATAAATTATAAAAATAATTAGAAAATTGATATTAAAATTTTAGAACATAATAAAAATTGTCATATAAAAGACATGCATAAAATATAAAAATATTCTTATTGAAATTTCAACATAAATTACTATTCAAAAGAAAACTAGAATTTGTTACTTTTACTAAATGTAGAAAGTAACTAAAATGCTTTAAAATCTTTATCACAAGTCTTTCTCCATTTGTAATACTCTTCATAGCCTGCAAAACAAATATCAATGAATACATTAAACAATCAACTATTGGAAAAATTAACTAAAAGTAATGAAAATTTTTCATTGCAACTTATAGTTCAAGTTGTAGAAATTTGATTATTCATTGAACTTTGTTGAGTTTTGGTATCCAACAACATCATCTTAAATTTTTCTTCCCATTGCCTATTCATCTCTGCTATTTTTTCATTCATTTGCTTCTTAATCTCTTCCGCACTCTCATTTGCTTTTTTTCTAGCCTCTTCCACTTTCTCATTTGTTTCTCTTTTATTAGTGTTTCAACTTGTCTTATAAGTTTCATCTTTATTGGTCTAACCCCAAAATATTATATTATGCTTTTTCCAATGCCATAAGCTCGTAGATAGTCATTTTTTGGTCCAAACATCTCTCTAAATATTTAATCATTATTCATTGTTATTTGTCCCTCTTGACACTGTTTATGGAGTTTATCAAATTGCACTTGTAATCACGATGTATTAATAAAGTAAATTATTTTCTTAATAAAAATATATAAAAAATGATATAAAAAATTGAGATACAAAGTAAAGCTAACAATGATATCTTAAGATGAAACATCAATTCCTTTTCCTCTTTTTCTCTTGCGAGATTCAATCCAAAGTTCAAGACGAGAAGACTTCTTTCCATTTTCCTTTTTCTACCCACAAAAAAAAATTTATTTAATTTTATTTATGCAAAATAGGATATTGTGAACCCTCAATTTTACATTCTTAAGATGCTGCTGCAAGTTGACACCTGCTAAATTTCGTGCGCTATGCAGAGCCGGTACGGCAGTCCCGCTAATTAATTTTGGATCCACTGTTACTGATCAGTAATTTTTTGGACCTCAGAATACCTCGAAAACTGACTCGAAAGTTTCAAAAACTGACCCGAAAAACTCAAAAATCGAATCGAAAAGGCTCGAAACCTGAGATAGCTTGCGGACGTCCACTAGCCGCGGCCACACGTCCGCGGGCCGTCTGCGCGTGTCCATGAGAAGCTTCGGCGGACGAGTTAGATGTCTAGCAGCGGCGGCCAGACCTCTGCGGACGTATGCACTGACACGTGTTGTACTGATGCGTGTCAGACGTGTCAGTCCTGTACTAACACGTCCGCCATGCCCTCAGGCACGTCCGCCAGTGTGTCTCGTGGACGTTTCCTTTTTTCGCCAATTTACCCTTTTACCCCTCCCTTTTTCAACTTTTTAGACCATTTTTGGTCTTTTTTACCCCTCATCTACTCCTATAAATACTCATCTCCATTTCCTTTCAAATCACACCTTAGAGCCTTTGTTGATAATTATCCAATTGCTCTCTTTTCTCTCTCTCTCTCTCTAATTAGTTTTCTCACTCATTTTGAGTAATTTCAATTAGTTGATTAATTAAAAATCAATTTTAATTAATTAATTAATCTTTCAATTAGTTTTCACTTACTTTGAATTAGTTAATTAATTAGAAATTAATTTTAATTAATTAATTAATTTTTCAATTAGTCTTCACTCAATTTGATTAATTAATCAATTTAATTAATTAAAAATTGGGTAATTAAGCCACCAAATCATCAAATTAATTTCCTCCGAGATTAATTTAAATCCATCTTCCAAAATCGATAAAATATAATTTCGGTCCGCAAAACCACTCCGCCCAATCAAAATCTCCCAAAAAAAGGTACATCATCTTCTCTCACCAACCCTAAAATCACCCCAAATCAAACCAATCAAATCTGACAAATCCCTAAACCCCTCAACCTCATAGTGGAATGAACTACGTGGGTTTTGATTTCCATTCAATGGGGTACGTAGGCAAGCTTGGAATCTAAATTCAAGTTTCAAATCCAAATCCCAATCAATCCCCTTCCCCTTTTATTTTTCATCTAAAATGTCAATTTATTACTTTTCTTGTAAATTACAATTAAAGCAATTATTTAATTATTTTGGAGTAAATGAGCGATCTTGTGATTTCTCTAGTACCCATAAGGGCTAGAGGAAATACTCTCATTTACTTGTGGACGCTTAAATACTTGCTCTTTATTTTTCTCTATATATCTCATAATTATGCTATGCTCATACATTACAAATTGTCATTAATACTTGTCATCCATAAAATTAATTTTCAAAAGTCAAATTAAATTTAAGAGCCAAATTGAGATTATTTTAACCAAAAATCTAGTCCCCGAGCTCAACTTGGTTCGAGGACTAGTGATTTTATCCTTGGGTAAATTAATCAAAAATTAATAAATTGGATTCAAATTAGGTTTTTCCTTAATTTTTCCATTTAAATAAATTAAGGTGGTGACTTCCGAATCCTTTTCAAAAATCAAATCAATTTTTCGAGGCGACAACCGCTTCCAATCATGAGCACCGAAACTCGTACCTAACCTCCCTTAAAAATCACTTAGCCTTTCCTTAAGGCAATATTTTTTTCCGAGCGAAGGGAGGGGCATTCGGGCAAGGCCTCACAGATATTACTATGTCTCATACTAATTATTAGGCATTGTAATATTTATTACTAAAGTCTGCATGTAATATTCATACTTAATTAGATGTTTAAACATTCCATTTTCATAAGAAAAGAAAAAAAATAAAAATATTTACCATTTGGTGTCTAAGTTGTGCATAACTTTTGGTTCCCATGTATGGAGGTATCGATCATGTCACGACCCAACTTCTGAGCTGCAACGGTCTTAGGGCATGAGTAAGCTTAAGGCTATCGAAAACTCGTAGAACCCATACCTGCTATCAATTCCAATATGGTATCATGCTCTAACCATCAAGCAATCATAAATATCACATATAGTCACTGCCCAAGATCAGAACCTACTTAACATATATTCATACTTCACTATGATTCCACTTATATAATTCATAACAATCATGAATAATATTTATCAATTAACTTGTATATATTCCTTATCATTGCATGATTATTTATTCCTATAGGTCATCAATCATCATTATATAATATTCATTCATATCATTACCTTTCTTTTGAACTATTAGAGTTCAATCAATTCATTTAAGTCACTCCCTTGATATATAAGGAAAAGTCCAATAATGTCTCATACACCATAAGAATTTTATTTATACATCTATAACTTTCAATTACTACAGAGCATCTATGAATAGAAACACTTCAATTCAAACAATAACATGGATACAATAATTAAAGATAAACTTGTACATTGTAACTTTTTGATGGAGACAAATATTCAAAAAACTTCTGCTATGCAATCCCACCTCTAACTTCTATACACTTCAATCAATAACCTGAAATCCATGGATGATGTCGTGAGCCGTCAACTCAGTAAGTTTATGAAATGCATATGGGTGAGGACATTACAAGGAGAACAATAATCAATGAACAATGGATCATACATATAAAAATATCAAAAGTTATATGGTCACATGAATAAGAATATAACAAATTGCTAGGTTTCAATAAACAATAAATATATATGTGCCAAGAATGAAAGGCACCAATGATACAAAATGCAGTAACAAAACCATCACTCATTTCGTCAATTCATTCCTGAGCATCCCCACGGTCACTATCATGTATATCACTGTTTAACTGCACTATCATTGAGTACACACCTAGAGTACTGTCCTCTCTAGGTAAGGCTTATTTAACGTGCACTTTATTTAGTACACGCCTATGGTACTGCCCTTCTAGGGTAAGGCATAACCATGTGCACAAGGTATAGACCTATTCGTGGGTCAGGCCGTGGGCTTTAATTAGTGAAGGAAATTATGGGCCGATCAAGCTGGGCCTTTGAAAAATTAAGCATTTTCCAAACCCAAGCCCGACCCATGAACAGGTCTAACAAGGTCTAATGGTTTTTCCCCCATTAAATGGGAGTTCTGTTACACATTAAGTTCAATAGAATCATTTCATGTTCATTATACGGTTTAGCCTAAATGGCTTCATTAACAATACAATTTTAGCCCAAATGGCTTATCATGAATAAATAAGGCAATAATCAATGATCTCAATTTCAATAACAAAGGTTAATTTCAATGAACTTGGTATCAATTATGGGTGTCAATGAACAATCATGATAGCAATTAAGGA
>CATKHJ010315698.1:0-22964 GCA_949750685.1 Vernicia montana
AGGAAGTTATGAAGTTTGTTGTCGTTGATAGATCGTAAAAATGTTATTTTTTAAAGTTTATATAATATTTTTGAAATTTTTTTATTAGCACCATAAAAATGATAATTTTTGCCTTTTTTAAGTTATTTTTGAAATTTTCCCATTTATTAATGGTACTTGGGCTTAAGGCATATATGTTATTTGATAAATTTGACAAAGTCTTTCCCATTATTTTTGTTGTAATGCAATTACTTGAATACTAGTTATGGTAGTAAAAATGCTAATGTTGATATTTGAATTTAAGGTCTTATTTGAATATGTTATTTGAAATGTAAATTGAATATGCTATTGATGTCTTATTGAAAGTTAAGGCATGGATATAAGTACTATTCGGAGAATTAAGTGTAAATTGATGCATTTGAATTTAACTTTGTATGGAATGCTTGGAAATCACCTTATTGATGTATACATGTGGTTTGATGTAAGTAGGTTAAAATGTTTTCTGCCACTTGTGTTCTCACTCAACAATGTGATGTATGTTCATTTTTCTATAGACTTTTGTTTTGTAGATTATTGTTAGCTGGCAAGACTGTTCCTTTCCTCAGTTGTGAAGCCAAATCATTTCTAGAAAATATAACTATTTTTTAACATTTTAGATGATTTTTGTACTCATAGTGTTTTGGGAATTAAATTTAGCTTCGATAGTCTTACTTTTAAGTTTTATTTAGTTTTGTACAATCTAGTAATAATTGTTCGTACTCTTAACTTGGAACTCTTTCCTTAATTTTTTAAACTCTTTCCTTAATACATTGAAAGTTACATAAAAAATTATAGATTTTATTTCTCTTAGATGATTATATTAAAGGATTAAAATTGTATAGTTGTAAAGATAATTGTTAAGGTTGTGTGATTGGAATAAGCATAACTATATGCTGGTCATGTTTTAAATTTCGATCGTGACAAAATTAATATTATTGTGGTAAAGAATACTTTAAAAGTGAATTTATAAAAAAAAAAAAAAAATTCGGCAATAATTTCAAATATAAAAATTATATAGACACCCAATAATAATAATAATATTTATTATTTCAAATTTAGTTATTTTAAATATTTAATATTAGTATTTTACAAATAATTATAAATTTAGTTAAATAGTAAATATTTAACTTGAATTCCATATGAATAAAATTTCACTCTCTTAAAAATGAGTGAATCCCCAAATGAAATGAGAAAAATCACATTTCCATTCAAGTTATTTTCAGGCAACTAAATACTAAGATTTTTTTTTTTTCACCAAACTAAATACTAAGAATTTGAGTTAAAAAAAAAATTAGGAATCATAATCATTCATTCCAATTTTTTTAATTTATTTTTTCATCTTACATATTAGAATGTACGGTCAGCATGTAACACGTGTTTAATTAAGTGGTAAAAAGGTGAGATGGTCCACATGATAGTACATCATCTCATCGTTATCCATTTCGCAGTTTGTCTGCAAATCGGAAAGTTTTGGATTAGAACAATCTCTAGCTGTAGTCTGTCTGACGTTGCAATTAGTCATATTTAAAAAAATAATAATAATAATTATTAGTATAACACAAAATCCCCGTTGGCATTATTATAATTTATTTATATTAATAAAAAAATTAAATACACTCCAAAAAATTTAAATACACCCTGTTTTTTTTTTCTTCTATAGATTTTAAAATCTTAAAATAAGGAGTGGATATATATTATAATGTTGATAGTTTATAAGAAAGAAAAGATTTTATGGGCATTATAATAATTTTATTAGACATAAAAAAATAAAATAAAGTATATTTAAAATTATTGGAGTGTATTTAAAATTAGGAAACAAGTTTTTAATTTAAGTCAATAAAAAAATAAAATGTAAACAAGGTACTTACATTAGATTAGAGCATTGAAATGCCATTTTCGGTGCAGCATTGCAGATAACCACGTTTCCTCTACCACTCTCTCTATATTTATTCAAATTCCGATTCAGATTCAAATAATTGTTGGTAGATCTGTTTTCAGGAAGATAGAGAGATAAATGGGAAATGTAAACGAAAGAGAAGGGACAGATGAAGACGGAATAAACGGTGAATCAACCGTTCAAGCCGCCGCCGCCTATTCGCATCATCGACCACCAACTGCTGCTACTGTTGTTTCTTCCGATTCCATGACTAATAATATCACTACTACTGCTACTAACAATAATATTAATAATAATACTAATACGCCGCCTCATAGCCCTGCTCGCTCCGTTTCCCCTCTTTTGTTTGCTCCTCAGGTTTTTCCTCTTTCTTTCTTTTTTATTTATTTATTTTTGAATTTTTGTTATGTATATGCAAATCATACAACATGCACATTGGTTTTGCTGGAGTGTTGAATCTGTTGATAGATATCAGAATTTGTGGTTTTTCTGCTTTTTTAGTTAATTGGTTTAATATTTGTTTGTTAAATATTTGGATTCATATTAGGAGTTGATGTTTTATAAGATTGCTAATTTAGTTTTTCAGTATTTTCTTTCTTTCTTTCATTACTGCTCTGCTGTATATTAACTAATTAATAACAATTTATTTACCATTTGTGCGCATATGCTAGAATTAGCCTTTTCATTGTATTCATTCCAATACCAATATTTTGCAAGAAGTGCAAAGCCCACTAGTTTGGAGAGGGAATTGACAAGATACATAGAGAGAAGTTCGATGTTTTCTTTTGTATTTTTCCCCCCCAATATCATTAGCTTTTAGGAAAGGAATATATAATAGATATGGTCATAAACAATTGTAAGAGAGGGTCTGAAAATCAACTCTAAAGAGATCACAATATCAGTAAATGTAAAGCAAAAGGCAAAGTTGATGAAGAAAAAGAGTGTCGCCTGGACCAGACAATAGATTTTTCCATTAGGAAGAAAAAGCTAGGAAACTCTACATCTATATCCTCAGTAACACAAAGGAATTTCAATTAGAAGTGCAGAAAGAAAAAGGGTACCCCATTTGAATTTTAAGATACATCTTGAAGCATAAGCAAGAATGTAGAAGTTTTCCATCCCAGAAAAATGATGCAGAAACCACTCTTCCTAGAGTGGCTTTGTATTTACAACTCCCATACTCCTCATTGATGGCCTTTTGATCAGCAAACAACTCCCAGTAATTTGACTAAATATTTTAAAACACTCAGGCACAATCTTCCTTTTTAGGAATGGATTGATTATCTGATTAAGAGTTCCATTGTTGTAGCATTTCCTAGCCCAAATTGCTAGACTAACTTGTTCATCATATCACCATCCTCCTCCATAGTTTGATCTACTGTGGGTATAGTACATAATGCTTCAAAAAGAACCACTCTGAATGAACAAACATCAGACTTTTCTGTCAGTTGTTGGTGTTGGTAATATTCAGGGTCTAAACCCTTTACTACTGTGGTGATGTGGGACTTGGAATTATGAGCATTATGTATTTTGGATAATCTGAAATCTGAAACCTTGGCTACCCAATTCTCATCTAAAAATATATTTGTCGACTTTGCATCTTGATGAATTATTGCATGCTTGGATCGTGAATGAAGATAATGAGGCCCATGTGCTGCACCAATGCAGATCTCTAGTCTTTGATTCCATGTAGAAGAGGATGAGTGGTGTTGTAAAGATGGTCACTAAGGCTACCATGGGCCATGAAATCATAAACTAGGATCATTTCGTATTTTGAATTGCAATAACCGATTAGAGAGATCAAGTGAAGTTGTCGAAGCTAAGAAAGAATTTCAATTTCTGTCTTGAACTTGTTTTCTCCCTGGTCTGAACCTGGGCTCTATTGTTTCACTGCAATAGTACTCATAGTGGCTTCATCGTTAATGATTCCTTTGTACACATTTCCAAACCAACCAACACCTATAATGCATATCTTGCCAAAGTTGTTTGTGATGCTTTTATCTCATGTAGTGAAAAGCTGCAACAAAGATTAGAAGGTAGAGATGAGTGGTGGGACTTGGAGATCAAAGAATTCTTGTGTTTTAGTCTTCGTCGAACAATAAATAAGCAGAACAAAAGAGAGAGCAAAAAAAGCCCAATGCAGCATGACCAACAATTGCTACAATTTTTATCGGATTAAGTTTTGGTTCTGCTGATTCAACAAGGATGCAATGTGGGTTTCTGAATCTATCAATTTGTATAATTTTTCTAAACAGTGAGATCATCTTTGCAATTAAGGACACTATAGGGGAGTTTTGCACTATTTCCCATTTTCTAGAACCTTAATTATTTTATTTGACTCATAGAATTTTTAATTTTTTATTTTGTATTTAACAGCCATTCAAATCTTCTATTTTTACAGAAAAATTGAAAGTCAAATCAAAGACCCCACTGGAATAAATACACAAAATTATATCATATCTTGTACTTTCATGGACGAATGAGTTACTGAAGGGAGCCATCAAGTTGTCAACATACAATTTTTTTTCCTGTTCATTTATCCATAAATCTATCATGCCACAAGTTCCTACCATGGTATCTAAATGTCACAGGCTCTACGTTCTGACATGTTATGATATGATATTGTGAACTTTCAAAATTTAATGAAACTTGTAGGATCTTGATCACATGCATTTGTTTATTTCGTTTCAAAATTTGAAAATTAAAAAGCTTGATATAATTTTTCTGACTATTTTAGTTTCAACCCTATATAATATAGGCTTAGTAACTTAATCTAACATTGACTAAATTGCATCGCTCAATTTGATAAACTCAATATCTCAGTTTTTTTTTTTTCGTTTGTACATTTTTCAGGTTCCTGTAGCTCCTTTGCAGAGGGTTGATGGCCCACCTCTTTTAAATCAAATGTGGCGTAATGAATCCCCTAGAGGAGTTGATCATCCTCCTGAACAAGGAATCCCTACCATCATCTCCTGGAACTATGGTGGTAATGAAGTGTTTGTGGAAGGATCTTGGGACAACTGGATGTCAAGGTCAGCTAGCCACTTATTTGTTATAGAATATTAGAAAGACTAATGCAAATTAAAAGTAATAAAATAATAATCCTTGCTGAAAAGGAAAGAATAGCACATTATAATCTGGTTTTTTATTTCTGTTTGCAGGAAGCTATTACAAAGATCTGGTAAGGATTACTCTATCCTTCTGGTCCTCCCATCAGGTATATACCATTATAAGTTCATTGTAGATGGGGAATGGAGATACATTCCAGATCTTCCTTGTGTAGTTGATGAAATGGGCCATGTTTGTAATCTTCTTGATGTTAATGTAAGTATCCATTGTTTGTCCTTGCACTTGAGACACTGGTTGGTCTTTTATTTTCTCTATAGAATTTTATCTTTTTCTTATAGAGAGTCTAATAGTCCTGAATTGGTTGACCATGGTCATGCAATAAGTACGTGTGAATTTGAAACTGGAAAATTGTTGTCCATGTTTGCTAGGATCTGAAATCAGGCTGGAGACATACATATATATGTGAAACTGCTAACATGCCTGCTGTTTGGCACTTTAGCAGTGTGCCCACTGTTATTCTGATTGTATATCTAGTTTGGTTGAAGAAATTTCAAGGGCATATCTTCAACTAATTAATAGAAGTTTAAAAAAAAAAAAAAAGATCATTCTAAAATCCTCGTCCAGCTAATAAAGATTTTCCCCGTTATTTTCAATGAGAACTGTGAGATCTTCTCTGTTTAGAGTATGTGGTTATTTCATGAAAGGAGTGGTCAAGACCCCAGAGTGTGCAGTAAAGCTGTAGAAGTTTTGGAAAAGTAGAGATTTTTAAAGGAGAATTTGAAGAGTTGCTTAAGATTTTTTATGATATTTTTAACAGGCGAGATATTCTTATAGGGATTTGATGAGTTGGACAAATTTGCTAAAGAGGAGCTGATATTAGAATTTCAGTTGAGTAGGAAAACATTGGAGAATGAGCTTGATGAGGTTCTCTTGAAAGGAGATTGGTTGGAAGAAAAGGATGAGCATAAAGTGGATTTTGAAATGAAGATTTTACTACCAATGTCTTTCATGGAGTTAAAGTGGACGAAGAACAGATTCCTACTTCTGTTAGTACATTACCCATTTAATAAGGTTCTTCACTTGGAGGCTGCATTACATATATAATTGAATGGTTACGTTGGAGTCTTATTTCTAATGACGGATGGAGCTATATAGCTAGAGAGACCCTTGTGGAGGAAGTCTGGAAGGTACTTTTTGAGAGCAAAATGATAAGGCTGGTTCATATGGATTTGTTATGACTTTGTTCCCAAGTTTGAATATTGTCAAGGAGAGTGGATGGAGTATGAATGCCTTATCATTCTTATGTTTAAGGATGGAGCACTATTAATGTGGCAATTAGTACTTTCAAAATTTTGGTTGAGGGTCTTTTTCATAGATCATGTGGTGCTAGGATGGTTGTTAGAATCACAGGATTCTTGATTTTGAATCCTACAATTCGATTTAAATTCCCTCCCCAACAATTCAAATCTATGGATTGAATTAGAAATATACATGAATAGCTGCTGAATCAAGTGAATTGGCAAATTGATATGATTCCGTCAATTCCTTAATTATTGATTTTGTGGGTTTAAAACTCAAGAAAACTAAACAACAACTAGCTTCTTTTTCATGCATGAAGGAAAATCAAATAACAAGTAGTTGTTTAGATGAAAAAAAAAGAAGGAAACATCACGTACCTCAAGCGCTTTGAAAACCAAATGACAGCTGGTTGTCTTTCAGGCATGAAAAAGAAAAAAAAAAAAACATACTGCAAAACAACAACTAATTGTCGTTTCTGTGGTGAAGAAAATCAAATGACAACTAGCTGCTGTCCAGGAATTAAAACAAAAAACCCCACAAGGACCGGTAGCTCTGATTCCTACCTGAATTTCTACTTTGCCATTTTTCAACTATGTTCTGCTATTCCCCCAAGCTATGGTGTATTCTCCTTACACTAATATTCTTTTCCTTTTTCCCTCTCCCATTTTTTTTGTCTTTTAATATTCTTTTCTATTAGCTATTGTTGTCACCAACTGTTTTACATCTATATGGTGGGCTAGCTTTTGAAACTTCTTAATTTAACCTACTATCCTCTTTTTTATTGTTTTATCATTTTCAAGTTTTAGTGATGCATTTTTGTGCATGTAGAGTGACATATTGTCCAATAGGGATTCTCCTCTATATTTGTCAAAATATGTCATATTTTGACGTATTTAGTTTATTTTACATGAGTATATATTATTTTTAATTTAATTTGAAAATTTGCACGGAGTCTTACAAGTCGATTCAATTATCAATTCTCAATTCACAAAATGAGGATTTCAATTTTCGATTTGAATCTTGATTTGACAATTATGATTGGGGGGGTAGGTTTGAGCATGGGAATTAGAGATCTTGAACCAAATCGACAAAATCCGAACCCTGAAAATACTTGAAGTATTTTTAAATACCCATTCCAAACCAAATCGGACTGATTTTAGGAGCTTTGGGATGGTACCCATTCTTGAGTGATCCTCAAATCAATCCCCCTACCGAATTGTACCATTATGAAAAGCTATATATATTTTCAATTTATATTACGCACACACACTAAACATATAAAATAATGCATTTTATATTTTTATTTATATTTGTTTATTTGGTGTTTTGATATTTGATCAAAATTGATTATCAACCAATTTTGTACCCTTAAAATTCATATTTTTAATGACAAATATGATAAAATTTTAGTTCTATATTATAGTAGGTTATTAGAGTTTCACAATGATGTCATATTTATAAAATAGACTTTTAAATTGAAAGTTAGTAATTATCAAATATAGTTGTATAATCGTACAAAAAGAAGAAGAGGTGGGATTCGAATCCCACTCCGAATTTTGATGCGAGTAGGACGGCCTGTCCTCCTCTTCATACTTCTTTAAGCCTTTGTGTGGGGCTCCTTTAAGGTGTCCTTGAAGTATTAATATTTTTTTAATGGCCTTCTTTGCACCATACTACTTTTAGTAATTCTTTTACAGGGTTGTAGTACCGAATGTCTCCGGTTTTCTGATTTTTTGATCCCTGAAGTTTCAGCTCGGGATGGGGTTTTTCAATCCTCAGCTTTATCAGAACAATGCACAGCCCTACTTGGAGTTACCGTTTTGAGCTCTCAATGTGCTTCCAAGGGGAGGTAGACAAATGTTGGGTGCAATATTGGTTGGAAACAATGTTCTGGATGATGCTAGAAAAAAGAAATGTTGAAAGACATGCTCTTAAATTGGAGTTGTTGGGGTGACTATTTTAATTCAATATTTGTTGGCAAGCTCATGGTCAGGGATAGGAGGATTGTGGTCCTAGATGGAGAAAGTCTAATAGCAAGTGCATTTTGTAATGTAGCTTAGCAGTTTCACTGTCTTTCTTTCAGACACATGAAGTAGGCTGGTGTTTGAGAGGGGTTTATTGCAAGTTCTGTGTAGATTATGAGAAAATTATTGTGTTTGCACCTGCGGTTTGTTGATGACACCTTTCTTTTCTTACCTAATTACAGGAATAGTTTCTCTTTTGCATTTTGGCACAGATTTTTAATTTCTAGGTTGAAGGTTTATTATCTAAGGGTGATCTGTTTGGTATCATGCTATCTGCATGGATTGTTTGCTTCTTTGATTGGTATTTGATATGAGAATGTTCGTTGATCTATCTAGAGAGTCCTTTAGGAGTACATCCACATAAAATATTTTTCTGAGATCTTATGCTTTGGATTCTAGAGTCCAGAAACTTAGCATTTGGATGGGTCATGGATGGAAAGGCATTTTCATCAGAATAGGAGGTTATATCACTTCCATCAAATGTTGTCTTTCTAGTATTCCTTTTTATTTTATTTTGTTGTTCAGGATACTTTTTCGTGTGGCCAAGAGAGTTGTTAACTTTTTATAAGGAAAAGAAAATGTCATTGCTTCATTGCTCGGGAGAATTATTGTAAACCTAGTTTCCAGGGTATTCTGAGTATTCCCAATGTGGAGTCTCAAAATATACTTAAGTAGGGAAATGATCAAAGACATTTTCCTATAGAACTACTCTCTCTTGCATGAGCTGTTTAGGAGGAAGTTCAGTTTTCAGCCTTAACAAGTGGTGCATAAAGGTTGGAATCAATGTCACACACACACTTGAAATTCAATTTCTCAGATTTAATTATCACGTGTGCTCAATTTTGTTTTTGTTTTCCGTACTAAGATAGAAGGTTGGTGGTGGTTCTTACATTCTTTGGTGAGAATACTATTCCTCTTTTATAGTTATTTCTCTTCTTGATTGTCTTCCTAATGATTGTAGAGCATCCATTTTTAATTTTTATACTTTGGATGAGTTTATCATCTCTTTGGATATTTTTTTTCCCGGATGAAAGGCCAATGACAGAGAGACAATTGACCTTTTGTTAGTAGTATACTTGGCTCTCTTTATCTGTCAGAT
Source organism: Vernicia montana (assembly GCA_949750685.1). Classification (NCBI taxonomy): domain Eukaryota; kingdom Viridiplantae; phylum Streptophyta; class Magnoliopsida; order Malpighiales; family Euphorbiaceae; genus Vernicia; species Vernicia montana. The sequence continues at coordinate 9,407 of CATKHJ010315698.1, forward strand.
TTGTTAGAGGAGTATGGAATTGGATACGTCAAAGGGTGTTTCTTTCAAATACTTTTTAGCCATTTTTATTCTTGTTCCTAATTCAAATCACTCATTCACTCTCTTACAGGATGCCAAAGTTCACTCTAAGATTAGAACTTTTTGTTTGGTTAAGTACTTGATAGAATTTGTTCTAATTATTTATTACATGTCTGAGAACCTAGAAAGGCATAATCACCTGATGTGCTGTAGGATTTTCGTGTTGTGGTACTTGTACTTTACAGGCATGTGATTTTGGGTCATTATGTAAAAGTAAACTTTTTGCCAAGTGCTTCACAAACTTTGAGGATCTTTTTGTTGATTCATTTCAGTGTTTTGAACAAAAATGAGGCTGACATTCTTTGGGAACATACAATGTTTGTGGTGCTTTTGATTACTTTATTAATGCTAGAGTTATAAGGACCATCATTCTATTCTCTTTCCCAGTTACTCTGGGATAAAAGAGTGGATTTATTCTGTGTTCTGATTTTTATTTTTTCTTTTTTAGGAACTTCTCTTGGAAATATTTGGTGTAATAGAGGGTTTCATCTATCGGATTTTGTTTTTCAGAGTGATTTCACTTTTCTTCATTGCATTTCTTGGGATGAAACCTAGGGCTTGTTTAGTTGGAAAAAAAGGCAATTCTCTATTCCATTTATCAGCCTAATTTACTGTTGGTTTACAAAATGGTGGTCTATTATTATTGAAATAAAATTATCGGTGCGAGTGTTATGATAGTTATTCTTTTAAAAATGTTGGTTGTTAAGTGATTGTGACTATGGTGAAACTGTCAAGCTGTTGATGTTTTGTTAACTGCTTGTGGCAGTAGGTTGTTAATGCGCTAGTGTGGGTGGTAATGGCAATAGCAATGCCAATAGAGATGGTACTGCTGTGGCAGTGGAGTGGAAGTCATGGTGGTGTGGTGAGAAAAATTTGCATGCATCATTCAATTGAAAAACATTGATCAATTAAGTTGGGTTTTTATGAAGGTGAATTTTAGTTTTAGATGTTTTCCAATATTAGTACAAGTGACAAGTTTTCATAATGGAAAATGTAAGGAAACTAATAATAAGGATATGGGCACATTGTTAATTTCGTAATTGCATGTAAATACTATCATTGCTATACTTGCGTCAATATCAGATTAGCAAATTCAAACTGGCCTAATGTGGCCCTGCTACCTGTAAACAGGTTAGATACTATATTTCCACAAAAACTAGCCCATCAACTTGCTTACTGTCTGGTACTTGATTTTAAATTTTAATGGTTGAACTGCTCCTTAATTGGGTAGCATCTTTGAAGTTTGATGTATCTATCTGCTAAGCAATATGTGGGAAATCTTCAGCTATATTAATACATCAATATGCACTTGATAAAATCCTTTTGATACAAACACTTTCGTGGGACTGCATAATTTTTTTAGAAAAATAAACAAGAGTCTGGTTAAGCTTATTATTTAATAGCATGGTAAAGAGATAGATGAATTATCTATGTTTTAAGAGCACTGAAATTCTTTTGATGTTCCATGCAGGATTATGTGCCAGAAAGCTTAGACAGTGTGGCTGAGTTTGAGGCTCCACCATCTCCAGACTCCACTTACAGTCAGTCATTTCCGACTGAGGAAGATTTTGCAAAAGAGCCTTCAGCGGTTCCACAGCAGTTGCATCTAACTTTACTTGGAATGGAGAATACAAATGAAGCTTCTTCTTCTTCTTCTTCTTCTAAGCCTCAACATGTTGTGCTTAACCACCTATTTATAGAGAAAGGATGGGCATCTCAATCTCTAGTTGCTCTGGGAATGACTCATCGGTTCCAGTCCAAATTCGTCACTGTTGTCCTTTATAAGCCACTCAAAAGGTGAAGGAAAAGATGATTATCACTTTCACAATATGGCTTTGTGAATGTATCTCTGTTTATAGGATACTCCACTTTTAACGTTCTCATGTTTGGTCTGTTGTAGTTTTAACCTTTCATTTTCAAGCATTTTGCACCCTAAAAATGTTCTCTTTATCTCTCTGAGGTCCAGGGCAGTGAAGGATAATTTCAGTCCCTTTGTTAGTAGCTAGCATGCTTTTGTTGTATTCTTTAATTCTTTAGACTGAACCGATGATGAATTCTTCAAAATTCCACGATATTCCGATGAAAGCTGTAAACTAGTCTTTTCTTTGGTTGGCTGAGATTGGAAATTTGTAATTCACTCTTTAACACCTGATCTAGAGTGATTGTGTATGGTGATAATGTGCTCCATTTTTGGCTCAATTTTTTTCTTGAAAATAACTCATTCATTCATGAAACGTTTAACACGATTACAGATTGGGAAATGAGTATAACAGACTCGAGAAAACCTGAAAATCTAAGATTTGTCTAGATCTCTAGAAATGGGAAATCTAGATCTACGAAGAGAGCAACATCAAACTCCTTAATCTTGAAACTCTTGCATCAAGCACTGGTGATTTGTAGATCTGAAATCAAGATCTCACTGCAAAATTGGAGAGGGAGTAGTAGATGATGATTCTAAATTTGGAGAGGGAGTGGTAGATGATTATTCTACCTAAGAGGGCCATGCCGTTATAACTCTCAGGACTATCTAGAGACGATATACCCTTCAATGGCTGAAAATAGGATCTGAAAACTTGAAGAAGAGCCATGGTCATGAAGAAACATCAAACTCTCACAAGCACCACTATAAAAAAATTCAAGTTTTAGTGCTCAAAAATCTTATGACACTCGCATCCCTCCAAAGAATGGAGTAGCAGCATTAAGAGTTTAGAAATCCAGATCATGGAAAGAAACAAGGGAGGAGTCCTAGCACCAAGGAAACGAAGACCTAGAGAGGAGGAGAAATAAGTTTTATAGCCTGTTTGGATGGAGGGTGGGGAAGGGGAAGTTTTATAGTGATCTATTGTCAAATGACAAAAAATTATTCTTTTAATTATGAAAAATAAAATTCAGGAGAAATTATAAAGTTATAATTACTAAAATATTATAGTATGGTGTAGCTAATTGTATACTCACTTTTTTTTCATCTTTATTCATGATGTAAAATTTTGTGATAAATATCATTACAAATGATATAATGATTTTCATTATATACATTCAAGTAAGAAAAAATTAAGTGTAAAGACTTTTTAGTAATAGATATTATTATAAATTATAAAATAATTTTCATTATCTACATTTAAATAAGAAAAGATTAAGCGCGTGAGATTCTCTTGTTACTTTTTACTAAATATATTATTATAAATTGTAAATTATGATGAATTATAACACAAGATTAATCAAGAAAAAGAATATCGATTTTCTTAGACAAAGATTCATATATTTTGATTAATTTATCATAGACAATTTTAGTATTAATATAATATTTAGGGGTAAGCACAGTTCGAGTAAAGCCGGGGATTTGAAAATTCCTAGACCGAACCGAAATCTCGAGGATTGTAAAATTAAAGAATCGGTACCGAACTGTGAAATAGAAATCTCTATACCGAATTGTTTAGAAATTTTGGTTCGGGATGATTCGGTTAATCGATTCTTACAATTCGGGTAAATACAATTCAGGTATTTCAGGGATTCGGGTATTTAGGAACAAGATAGTTGTTTTTTCATGCAAGCATAATTCAAAAACACTAACATACTTCAATTCAAAGTTCAAACATACTTCAAACTTAAAACTTAAAACATTCAAACATTCCAAATTGAAAATAAAACACATAATTCAAAAACACTAACATACTTCAATTCAAAGTTCAAACATATTTCAAACTTCACTGAAATATTATGTTCAAACTTAAAACTTAAAACATTCAAATATTCGAAATTGAAAATAAAACAGTCTTCATCATGAAGAAATAAAAATAAATGTTCAAGTAAAAATTGATTGATGGATGGTTGGCAGATTTGCAGAGATATCAAACTTGTAGGCAGGAACAAGATTGTCAAACTTGCAGAAGCTAGCAGGGATCTCAACATTGCAGGTAGCAGGGATCTCAACTTTGCAGGCAACATGGATCTCAACATAGCAGGTAGCAGGGATCTCAACATTGTTGTAGGAAGGAGCAAGGATTTGAAACTTGCAGGCAGGAGCAGAGATCTCAATATTGCAAGCAACAAGGATCTTGATATTATTGCAGGCAAGAGCATGGATTAGAAACTTGCAGGCACATAATCCCCAAATTTGATAGAAGAAAAAGAAACCATACAATCACATATTAACAAACAATTTTTCATTTACAGACAAAACAGATGTAAAACCATTTTCAATTTTAAATTGACAAATTCAAATTGAAATCCCCAAATTGAAATTCCCAATTTTAAATCCCCAAATTGGAACTCTAAAATTGAAATCCGCAAATTGAAATCTGCAAAATGAAATCCCCAAATTGAAACCCTAATTTGACAGAAGCATAGCAACTACAAAGCACATATTAAAAACAAACAAGTCACATATCACATTTACAAATAGTAAATACTCTTACTTGAAATTAGCCATCAAATCTCTTTGCAGATTCTGATTTATTTGTTTCTTCCTTTGATTTCTGATTTCTGATTTTTTATATTTTATTCTGATTTTCTTCGATTGCTAATATCTGGAGATTTTGAGTGATTTAGGATTATAGAGAGACGAGAAGAGAGGATTGAGAACAAAGACCATACAAAGATCAGATGAGTGAAGAGAGGCAAAAATCCAGAGAGAGGAGATAAGTTTTCTTTCTCTAGCGGTGATTTTGAGTGATTTAAGGTTACAGAGAGAAGAGAAGAGAAGAGCAAGAACAAAGACCATATAAAGATCAGATGAGTGAAGAGAGACAGAGATCCAGAGAGAGGAGATCAATTTAATCTCTCTAGCGGCGATCTTGAGTGATTTAGGGTTACATAGAGAAGAAAAGAGAGGAGCGAGAACAGAGAGAAAAAGGAGAGAGAGAGATAGCAGAAAGAAAAAATGAAAATGAGAGAGTTTCACTCTCTAGCGGCCACAATATGAATTAGGGTTAGATTTTAGATTTTCTTATACATGTATTGCAGTGTCTGTTCCTATTATTATTATTATTATTATTATTATTAGTAATAGGTTAATGGGTGTGTTATTATATTATAATGGGTTGGGCTATATGTTATGTTGGGCTTGGTATTATATCTAGTTTGGTTTTATTAGTTTGGTTCGGTTTCAAGTCAATTTGGTTTGGTTCTCAGTACGGGTACATATCGATTCCTAAAATCAAACCATACTACTACTGATGGTTTGGTTCGAAAATTTTTTCGGGGATTGCAATTTCCCTTTTCAGTTTATTTTTCGGTTCGGATTACCCGCAAACTTGCTCACCCTAATAATATTAATTATATGTATAAAAAATTAAAATGAATAATTTTAAAACATGAATGCACACTAAATATATAGATGATCTTACTACTAAAATAATATTCATGATTATCAAAGTAAAATTAAAATTTAACGTTTCCCTAAAAACATAAAAATTTAACTTTAATTCTAGTTTCAATATTAATCATGATAATATTATGATTATAACTTATACGATATACAACATTTGTTATTCATATAATAACATCTTTTATTTTATATTTCTAATATCAATTAAATAATTTTAAATAGTGTGTTGAATAATTTATGATATTCTCAAAATAATATTTTTGAACTTGTTTAAAAAGATTTTATTAGAAAACTACAATTATATTATAAGATTATTTACTGTAATAATAGTTAGTAGAGTATATGATTATATATTTCCAACAAAATGATTTTTTTTTCTTTTATTATTTGATATTTTTTAGTATTAGAAAGATAATATAAATGCATAAGGTTTATAAAAAAAAAAAAGATATAACATATTAGTACAGTTAATGAAAAAATTGTATTTAAATAGAGAAAATTAATTTAAAAAAAGAATGTGAATATTATTGTTAATTGGTAAAGTTATAATTAACTATTAAGTAAAAAGATATATATAAATGTATAAGAGTTTATGAAATAATAATAATAATAATAATAATAATAATAATAATAATAAAATTGTAATTAAGTATAATTAGTGAGGATATTTTTATCACACCAGGTTATTGTTTTTTATATAGGTAATAGATATCTCCCTCTCTATCACGAACTCCATTATGCAAGTAGGAAAAAAAAAAAAAAAAAAAAAGCTACAATTGTAACTTAAACCTATCATGGGCAGGAATCGAACTTGAGTTTTAGTCTTACCACTAGACAAAAACTTCAAAGTTAACATGAGTATTGAAGTAAATTAAATATATCCCATATGATATAAACATATTCTCAAAAGTTAAAATGGTTGCAGCAAATAGCAATAGTGGGAACCAATTTAAAATGGTTGTAGCAACAGTGGGAACCCATAAAGCCTAACTTATAGAGATTTTAATATCGGTTGAGGTTTGATACTTATAGACCATGGTCGTGGTTTTACAATTATTGACTTCAGCAATTCGCAAATGATACACTATTATTGATGTAACTAGTTCGCACATGATATCGAAGATGTAAGTTAGTTTATCCAGTGTTCTAAGTGCTTCTGATCAGTTTATAGCCTATTTAGGTGATCACAAGTGGATGCTAAAAACCTGCATAGTTATGCCATTGGCTTTTCTGTTCCTCCAAGTTCTCTCTCGCTGTATTTGATGTACATTCTTTTTTAATATTATAAAATTCCCTCCATCAGAAAAAGAAAGAAATTTTAAAAAATTTCTAACTTGTATGGTTTTACTTGTGTATTTTTTTTAACTGGGTTTTTTTTTCTTTCAACATCAAATATCTAAATTTATTCTCTAACTGGACAGCAAAGTAACTTTACACACACACACACACACACACACACATACATACAGTTGTCGTAGTGATATACAAATTATTTAGTTATTTTTTCCCTTGGTCAAATCTTGAAGAAATTGGAGGGTAACAGATCAGAGGAAAAAGCAATGGCGAATGCGTTCTCGCTTACTACGTTTCTTTCCACCATTAGATTTCCCATGTTTGAAGTCGCTGCTGCTACCTTGCCTCCTTGACATTGTTCTTCTTCTGTGTATACAATAATCACATCAATCATCAGCTGTCTTTTTGGGTAGGCGTAAAGATACTAGGTATATTCCCTTTTTATTTATTTATTTATTTATAATGCAAAAAAATATAAAACATGGATTGCTTTATTCTGTATCTAGTTCATCCACCACTACAATCACTTTGAAATTGTGTAACAAATTGTAGAATTTTAGTAGTTTTTTATATGGTACCAAGGAATTTTCGTTAACAATTTGCAATAAAAAATTATTCCAACCTACCAATAAATCCAGATCCATTCTCCCTCTCGTCATACGTTTTGACATTTATACTTGTATTTAGATAGTTTTTAAGTAAAAATATTGATATAAAAAAAATTCCATCTGATTTTTAAAAATTCTGTAAAAACAAAAGAAAACATTGAAGATGTATCTTTTTATAGAGGCTTTCATAATATGCACGATGTGACTTAAAAAGTCTTTGAATGAACCAATTACTATTTATACAAAATAATTTATTGTTGTTTTTATTATTCTTTTTGGAAACTAAACCGAATTTCCTTAACAGTAAGGACATTCTCTTAAGACCTGTCTTTCAAGCAATAAATTGCTGGACCAAAACAAAAAATAAAAAAATAGAAAAACAAAAACCTACCCCACCCAACACTGCTATATATTCTCACCATACTGCATCAAAGCAGTGTGAACCAAACCAAAGTTCAGAGAATTTTACATAAGGAATTAGATGCTGGCGAAATTATCGAATAACGTCCCCACACTTTGGTGCAAAAAAATAAAGTCCCCACACAAACTCCCATTTGTACCACAATCCACTACACCTTTAAAGACATTGAGATTTCTGTTCATAAAAAATCAATCTGATAGTAAGTCCAACAAAACAGAAAGTTTGACTCCTTCCCTTCCCTTCGAACCAAATTGAAAAATTGAAAACTCAAAGTCCTTACCTTCCTCCGACCATTACAACTCAACAAAAGGATTAAAATACTTATAAATTTTTATTCATATCTCATTAGTAGGCCGCAGTCATCCTAAGGATCTTATGATTTTTCTTCATAGGCGCCAGCCAACTAAAGAAAACCAAATAATGTCTTAGCAAATTGGATACAAACATCAATTATCATTTAAAATAAAATAAACTCAACTCAATTCAGCCTTAATTCCAAAATTAATTAAAATCGACTAAATAAATTATTTAATTCCAAAATTAATTAAAATCGACTAAATAAATTATTTATTTCCAATCTAAATAATTTTAAATGACATCTTCTAATAATTATAAAATTTCTAAATCATATTATATTTCTCTCATTCAAGTTAGTTTAGATCTATCTCTTCCTTAATATCTAACATTTAGAATCCCCAAGTTTAAATAAAGGAAAAAACTAGCTTATTTTCTAGCATAAGAATTAAGTAATGGTTGCCTTTTCAGATCATCAAACCTAAAATACTAATATTATTATCATTAATCAATATCCATGACAAAAACCAAAAAGGAAAATAAAATATCAGATTGGCCTTGAAACCATAGATAGAGGTTTCAAGCTGGATAGCACAAAATTCAAGGCGGCTAAAATTTGTATGATTAAAAACAGAAGAAAAGTTGACACTGCACCTAAACAGGAGAGGATACTGTATCACGAGATCAAAGAACATTAGCAGCTAAATTGACGACCCAAGTATCAATCCTATTTTGACAACTAGAATCGCATTAATATAGCAATTGTTTTCAAGTACAACCCCCAAATTATACAGCACAAACAATTCATGCTGCCATGAGAAAGATGAATGAAAACTAAAAACTGACTCCAAAATTTGGAATATTAACAAAATTAGTCATTCATAAGCAAAAACATCCGATCATCCCAATTGTTCTAGGTTCATAGTACCAAAAGCAGAAAGAAAATACCAAACTTCAAAGAGAGAAACTAACAAGCCAAACTACTAACCAAGAAACAGAGCAAACAAGTAGATAGTAATGAAAAGTGCCAGAAAATAATGCAAACAAGAAAATAGACAACCCATCCAAAGCTAATAACACCAAATGAAGATGTCCTAGAGGGAAATTGAATTCTCATCAAACTTATCTGCCCTGTTTCCCTTTTAATTTTATGATTTTTAATTTCAGTTTTGGTTGAGTGGTCCTCACTTGGCCATCATGACTTTGACAAACTCCTCATAGTTGATCTGCCCATCGCCATCCACATCAGCCTCGCGGATCATCTCATCAACCTCCTCATCTGTCAGCTTCTCACCAAGATTTGTCATGACATGGCGCAGCTCAGCAGCAGAAATGAAACCATTCTGATCCTTATCAAAAACCCGGAAAGCTTCCTTGAGCTCCTCCTCAGAATCAGTGTCCTTCATCTTGCGAGCCATCAGGTTAAGGAACTCTGGGAAATCAATAGTACCATTCCCATCAGCATCAACTTCATTTATCATGTCCTGTAGCTCTGCCTCAGTTGGGTTCTGGCCCAATGAACGCATCACAGTCCCAAGTTCCTTTGTAGTAATGCAGCCTGCAATAAAATTAGAAAACATTGTAAAATACAAATAATCAGCAAAACAAGGAACCAAGCCTTGCTGCTGAAATTATAAGCAAACACGTCCTGGCAACATAATATAGACTAAGAAACATCCCCAGAAACTTTTTGGTTATAGTCAAACTCCACCATAACTCATTTACAATGCCACACTACTCATCAAGTTTTAGATGATTGACTTGACTTATGAACTGGGAACCCAATCATAAATATGAATGCCCAAAACTTTACAATCAACAGAAGCAGATTATCAGAAATTAAGCACCAAACAAGGAATTGAAATCTGAAGATTATCAGAAAGAAACCTTAGGAAACACAAACATACAAAGACTCAAATAATTTTTTATCATGAAATCAACATGAAAATAAAATAATTCCCTCGAATCAATGAAAATTGCACCAAATAAATTCCAGAAAACTAAAGTTTGACAAAGATTTCCTCAGCAACCTTAGGACTGCAACCCAATTTTAAGGATCAAACAATAAGGAAAATGTTGCACAAGCACCCACACCCTTACCCCCATGTCCACACCCCCCAAAAGAAAGACAACCATGATTCCGATTAAGCTTCATTAAAAGCTCAAAGATTTCAAATGACATTCCTAAGATGGTATCTTAAGATAAAAGACCAATAAATTCACCCTTTAATAGACTATATTGAAAGGGCAAAGCAAGACCTGAAGTTCACAAAGAAATTGCATTACAAACAGGTATTCGTTTACAGATCTCCATCATTTCTACATATAAACAAGATGGTCCAGTGAAACCCAACACAAATCAACCATAATCCCCAAAACACTAACATTTTAATCCGTATCATCTATCTAACCCATAATGATCTAGACTTTTAACATTTTTAATTAACAATAAATCAAAACAATAAAAAATCAATAATAAAATTCCTAAAACAATAATGAAAAAGCATAGATCGACCAAATAATCAAGAATAATGACATTGGCACAATCAAAATCAGCAAAGAAGAGACAATTAGATCTAAGAAAAAAAAATACAAAGTGCAGAGATCTGAGAGAAGCGTAACAATTTTATTTAACAAAAACTGACAACCCAAAATAGAAATTACAAAATAACAATGAATCCTCAAGAAAATCAACACCAAAAGTCAATAATTCTCAATAAAATCAAGAAATGATAGATCAAGCACAAAATCAAGAAAAATGAGGTGGGCACAGCAAAAACAAAGATGAAAAATAAATTAAAACCGCATTAGATCTAAGAATACGAAAAGCAAGGGAAAAAAAAGAAGATAAAAGAGATCTGAAGGAAGAGACCATCGCCGTCCTTATCAAATAGGCTGAAGGCTTCCTTGAACTCAGAGATCTGGTCGTCGGTGAGCTGATCGGCCATATTAAGAGGTGTTTGTTTTGAGAAAAAATATCAGAGAACGAGAGAAAATATCAGAAAGAGAGAAAAGGAAGATAACAGATGCGCCTCTTCGATCTGGTTCTTCATTGACTCTGGTATGGAAAAATAAATAGGCAGGGCGTGCGTGGGCCATTCAATATGGAGTGGGCCCATTCTTCTAAAGCACTAAGCATCTGATTCTCTCTCTCATCCGCACGCTATCCCTTCTCCATGGATGTTAAAAGAAAACCACCAATTTTTTTTTTTTTTTATTTGGCAAAAAAAAAATTATTTAAATAATTAAATCTATATATTTACATAAATTTATGTCTTTATTTCTTTTATGGTATAGAACTTATAAGTCTACCATTTATAAAAATAAAATATAAAAAATGATTCACATAAACTGAGTTTAGACTGAGATTAATCTTTTTTTATTTTATAATATGATTGATTTAATATACATGTTTATTTATATTATTATTATTATTATATTTGATTAAAAAAAAGTTGAATATTTTTATTTTATTAATTACAATTTTAATGAAAGAAAAGAAGTAACATCTGTGTATTCTAAAGAATCAAGTTATTTGTACAAAATAAACTTAACTATTATTTTCTTTGAATATTAGGATATACAGAAAATAACTCTTTTAAATTCACCATATTTATATAAGAACTGATTTTTTACATCGGTAAAATTCAATGATCAGACTCAAATCAATGTTGACCTTGATTTAAATTAAAGAAGAAGGATTTGATTAAAAAGAAAGTTATTGAGTCTAAAAATAATGGAATCTAAAAAAAAAAGATGATAGGAAAGAATTTGCGCTAAACTTGTTTTCAATAGGCATGAAATTATGGGTAAATTACAGTGAGGTTGCTCAAGTATTAACTAATGCACATTAAGTATTAACTAATGCACATTATCATTTTTCAACTAAATTATATTACACAATTATCACTGATGATATAATGACACTTTCATTAATGCCCATAAAGCCAATTTCTGTCAATTTTTTTAACAAACAATCAACCATAACGCTACCTAAGCAATTTTAAATTATAAAAAATGTCATATCAAACTTCCAATTACCAAAATATCTATCTTCTCGTACACCTAAAATATTTTCTCTAAAACCAAAGCAAGTATCATAGAATAATAAATAGAATATAAAAAAAAATATATTTGAAATAATTAAAATATAATAAAACAATAATTAAAAATATAATATATAATAATGAATAAATATAATAATAATTAAAAATAATTATTAAAATAAAATTAAGAATTTTAAAATAAATTTAATTAAGGAATAATATGCAAATATGCCTCTGATGTATATCATAAAGTACAAATCGATCATTTATATTTTTCGAGACATAAATATACTTTTAATGTTTCAGAAACTTGTCAAGGCGCCCAATCTGTTAATGTCTCTGTTTTTCACCATTTTCTTCGTTTGTGGGACCTCTCATTAGTCATACGTGAACTTAATTAATAATTAAATAATAATAAAATAAACAAAATGGCCTTTAGACCAAATATTCACGAAATGGGCCAAGTCTCTAAACTATCCATTTCACTAAAGCTTTCTTATTCTCATTTGAAAAAACTACACCGTTTATTCCATGAACAAACTAAAGAAACTCTAAAAAAAAATCTTTCTCCACAATCTTCTTTTCAAGCGTGTCCTTCCTCTCTCCCTCTCTTTAGTTTCTTCTTTTTTGTTCTTTCAAATTTTTATTTAGAATTCTACAATCATGATGACAATAGTTCTAATTTTCTCGGTTTGAAGATCAATGAAAGTTCAGGTTAGAAGGTCTTTTACATTGCTGTTATTATTTTTTCTTTTTTTCTTATAGCGATTTTAGTTCATTTTCTTTGTCATTTGAGAATAAAATTTCAAATTTTCTAGAATTATTTTGTCTTTTCTCTTAATTTTATCTCGATCCCTAATTTATTTTTCCTTAAATTGATAGAATTGTGATTGTCATGAGAGAAATTCACACTCCATAATCAAAGGTCAAAAATTTTGTGAAAAGTATTCAGATTTTACGAGAGAGCAAGATAGAGAGAAAGAGAGAGACATAGAGAAAAGTGTTCAGATACAATACATAACACAAGTTTGCAAAAAAAAAAATAGAGAGAGAAAATTTTACTATCATCTGCCTTTCTAGTGATTTAAGTCCATGTAGGACTGATGAGGGGCCAACAAATGGAGAGGAGGATGAAAAAATGGAGACGTTAATAGATAAGGCGCCGTGACAGGTTTCTGAGACGTCAGGAGTATATTTGTACTTTGAAAAATATAAATGATCGATTTGTACTTTATTAGGGGCATATTTGCACCTTATCCTTTTAATTAATAATTAAAATTAAAATTAAAATAGAATTAGAATTAGAATAATAATAAATATAATAATATTATTTATTATATATATTATATAAAAAAAAAATATATAAAATCTAAGATTCTATTTAAATTATATTAAAATAATATATTAAATTATATTAAAATAATATATTTTGGTTTAACCCGGTTCAATCTTTAACCCACATCTCTTTACTTTTATAAATTCAGAGTCGAAT
>CATKHJ010315749.1:0-12901 GCA_949750685.1 Vernicia montana
AACCATTATATTGAAAGAGAAACTGAAAGAAAATCCAATCACCCTACATTTGGTTGCTGATAAAAGAAAAGAAAATTTTAAGATTCACAAGCTTGCAACTGCTTAATTTGAATACCAAACTAAGCCCATTTCAATTTCTCCTAATATGTTGATTTTAAACATTTTCTCAGCATCCAACTACCATTAAAGATTGCAACTTCACAAAGAAATGGACTTTATTTAAAGATATAAAATGGGAAATTTCAATCACACCCCATAATTTGGTTAAAGAAGAAAAATAAACCCACAAAAAGTCCATTGAACAGTGCTAGTCTCAGTTAGTTGAAATGGGTACCAGTGTCAACTAGTAGCGTAGTTCACAAGAATAAGCAACTGAAATAAAAAGGGAAAAAAAGAATTGGCGAAAAAAAAATAAAAAGGAAAAATGGTACCTTTCAAGAATCAAGATAAAGTTTCAATCTTGAAAATTGAAAACTATATAATATAAGTTGACTTATAGGTGAGTGGCCATGCAACATTGCAACTGCAATTAACTTAAGTTAATATTTATATATTTATATTAGTTTATTAAAATAAAGATAAAATATTATTTAATTCTGAAATTTAACTTAATTAAGGAAGTGATCCTTCGAAACTATCTAAATAATTTCTTTATTTTACTTGCGTAATTCATATTAGTTCTTACATCTACATTTTTTACAAATTCCTATAAAAAAAAAAATTAAAAATTATTTTTTTAATACCCGATCCAATCCATGAACGAAACCACAACCCAAAGAATCAAAGTTTACAAGACCAGATAAAAAAAATATATCAATGCTACGAATGGTATTGGTAGAGTTGAATATTAATTGTTTAAAACCTTAAAAAAATGAAAAACTAAAATTGGGACCTCTGTATTTGGTATGATTCTGACCAAGTCACCATGACAATTGCAGCAGATATTATTAATCAAAATGATGATATAGATGATGGAGCTGATACCCATCTCTTTCACTATTCAAATATATTAATTTTGTTGAATTAAATAATGGCTGGCAGTAGTGATGGCTAATGGGTTTAGCGATTTTGACTTTGTTTGTTGGGAGAGGTTGATGGGTTTTTAATATATATTATGAACAACAGAGACAACAAAATAATAGTGAACGTCTGCCTCTTCCAAGTAACAGATCAGATTTTCGGCCAAAGACACAAAGACCAGCAACAGATCCGATTTTCGGTCATCTCCTTCGCTGGTCTAGGTGAGCCCTCGATCTGTATGCTTTGTGTTTTTTTTTTTTCAGATTTCCTTTGTAACCGAAATCAAATTCAAAATACTGGTGCACATGGAAAATTTAGATTAAAATGAGATGTATTTTAGTCTTTTTATGTATTTTTAACGAAATCTTTTGATGAAATGCCCAACGGAAGCAAAATTTTTCTCAGCATCCGAAATGAGAAATGGACTTAAATTAAAGATATAAAATGAGAAATTTCAATCACCCCATAATTTGGTTATAGAAGAAAAATAAACCCACAAGAAGTCCATTGAACAGTGCTGGTCTCAGTTAGTTGAAATGGGTACCAGTGTCTACTAGTAGCGGAGTTCACAAGAATAAGCAACTGAAATAAAAAGGAAAAATTTAGCAAAAAAAATAAATAAAAAGGAAAAATGGTACTTAACAATCAAGTTAAAGTTTCAATCTTGAAAATTGAAAACTATGTAATATAAGTAAACTTATTGGAGTGTGGCTATGCAACTGCAATTTGCATTATCATTGTTAAGTCAATATTTATACATTTTTACTAGTAGCATAGTTCACAAGAATGAGCAACTGAAATAAAAAGGGAAAATGGTTCAAAAATCTAAGATAAACAAACTCAACTCAATTCAACTTAATCGTAATCTAAAATTAATTGGGTTCAGTTATGAATTCTTTGTTTTTGCTTTAAATGATTTTGGCCGACGTTTTATATATTTATATTAGTGTGGCTATGCAACTGCAATTTGCATGATCATTGCTAAGTCAATATTTATATATTTATATTAGTTTATTAAAACAATAACAAGAAGCCAAGAACAGAGCAAAAGTTTTTGGATTGCAAGCGTCACCGCTTACGCGAGGCTCCCTATATAAATAAGGTAAGAGAACAGCCGCTCATATGTCCGTTTAGATTTTAAACTTGTAATAGAACATGTCAGGGGCCCGTTGTCCCTCCGTTCTCCTTACACACAAAAATAAATAAATAAATAAATAAATAATGATATCTTTTTATTTTTACAGATATTTTTAATTGTTAATATTTATGGCTTATTTGTTTATTATAATAAAAAATTAATTGGCTATCATTTGTCTCCTATTATCCGTAAGTCTATGCCACGAGCTCGTTCAGTCTACCTCATCGGCTCGTTTCCCCTCGGTCTGCCCTTACACACAAAAAATGATGATTTCTTTTTATTTTTTCGGGTATTTTTAGTTGTTAATATTTATGACTTATTGTTTATTAAAAAAAAAAAAACTAATTGGCTCAATAATTGCTTTTCTAACTTACCAGCTCACCAAGATTTTTTTCTAATTTTGCTAATGTATATTAAAATTTTAAATTATTATAATACCCTAAAAATTTTATTATAATTAATATTTTAATTTTTATGATAAAAAATAATATTTTTTTTAGCAGTAAAGTGATCACTATTCAATTTTCAATCTCACTCATCTTATTGAAGGCAAACCCACCGTGCCAATTAACAATTTTAATTTTTAAAATTTATTAATGATCAATATTTTAATTTATATAATACTTTTATTTTTAAAATTTTAAAATATAATATATTTTAATTCTTGAATTATTATATTATAACATATTCCAATTATTCAAAATTTTACATTTTTCATTTATTGAAGTTAATATAAGAACTAAAAGTATTAATTTCGAAATATTAAGAACTAAAGTGTTGATTATGTTTAATTTAGGAGGTGTTATAATTGATGTTTTCAAATTTGGTCTGGCCTTTGAACGGGTAAAAGTAAAGAATTATGAATTTGAAATTCAAATTATTTTTAAATAATTATTTTTAAAGAAAAAAAATAAAAATGAGTATCCGCTCCGTTTTATTATCTGCCCCGCCCAGCCTCTGAGAGAGACAGGCGAAGGGCGAGTATAAAAAAAATATTAACGGGGCGAGTTCGAGTAATGAAAAATACACCCCGCTGTCATCTCTACCTACTCATAATTAAGTTATTAATTTTTTAAGTAATTTACTATTTCATCCCTATGTTTTAAAAAAATTACACTCAAATCCATTTATTTTGGAAAACTAGTTATTGCATTTCTGTATTTTGATTTTGTCTACACTTTGACCCTTTCATCAAATTTTTTGCACTTTTCTGTTAAAAAAAATTAAAAATATATATATAATTTTATTTCTACAATACCCTCAACTACTCTCATGCCCCTCCATTCATTCAAATACAAAAGCCCAAAATCAAAACAACAATTATTAACATGAAGTTAAAGCGTTAAATATAAAAATTTTATGAGTTAGAAAGGTAAAAATAAAAATTGAAAGAGTAAATATGAAAAAATATAAAAATTTAAAGAAGCAAATATGAAAATAACATAAAAATTTTGGAGAGTAAATATAAAAAATTTAAAATTGCATTAGGATGTATAAATTTAGATTTCAAATATTATATTTCAAATCTATGATTTGAAATCTATAAATTGTAAAAAAGAGAATTTGAAATATTAAGTTTTTGAATTTAATAGATTTTATTAGATATTTGAATCAAATCCAAATCCAAACAATATTAATAATTCAAATAAAATATTTAACCTAAATTCAAATCTAAGATTTAAATATTTGTCATACAAACAGATGATAAGTGTAATTTAAAAAAAATTATGAAGCTCTCCCTGATTGCAGGCATGTGGGCACTCTAAAATCATTATTGATAGTGACAACAAAGCAAATGAGATATGCTTGCAATGCAGGAGATGAGCCGAGCTATACCATTAGATCAAAAACGTACATTAGATCTAATAGGATTATTTTACTGTATTCAGCCCTTTTGATCATTTTTCACATGTATCTTAGTAGCATTCAAATAATGTCCCTCTTTTGCAATCAGTTTGGCTACATCACCTTTAGCTAATTGTCAGATACCTGTATAGCCATCGAAAGACTATTGAAGTGATTAATTCTTAGAAATTAAGGAAGATTGAGAACATGGCCTGATAGATAAATGTTTGGATTTTTGTGATTATTTTTTAACAGGAGTACTGGCTGAATATCAAAAACTTTAAGTCTGTGATTGAAAGATATTAAGCAGCTTGCTGTGGTATTATAGGGTTACAAAGCTCACCATTATAGGATACTGCCTAATTCTTCCTGATTAGTCCTTGCAAATATTTCAGATGTCATTTGGTTAATGGAATATATCTTCAAATAAAACCTATCATAGAAAGAAGGAAAGAAAATATGTGCAACTGCAATTAGACAGCATTTCAATTTTTGCATTTACTTCTAGCGGAAGAGAGACTAAGCAAACACAATGCTCGAAGTTTGTCTACAATGAAGGTAAAAAAAAACAAAAGAAGCATCTTCAGATTCTTCACTGATCGCCAAAGCGTATATTTTGAACCACAACAGCATAGGAGCAAGAGATTAACAACTGATTAGCAAGGCATTCTTAATATCCTCATTCTTTAAGAAACTTAACCTCATCTATGAGCAAATGCATAACATAATATGAAGCATATGGACAAAAATTCCAGAGATTACATACGAAAATATCATGTGAGTGATAAATTACTTCCGCAAGAGAATGCAATCGTAAGCGAAGTTATAAACCCCGTTTTTGAAATACAGAGAAATATACTGCTTCCTACATTTCCACATTGTCCCAGTCAATTGATCTGTCTTCAAAGCCATAATTTGATTGGTGAAGTTTGTTCTTACCCAATCTAGCCATCATGGCAAGACCTGAAAAAGAGAAATGTTAAATGAATAAGAAAACGCATAATTGAAGGAAAAACTAAAAATAAACATGACCAATGCTGAGTTCCTGCATGCTATCTGCATTTGGAACATGGAAGCTACTGCAATATTAGCAGCTACTTCAATGAATGCTACCCAAAGATATTCATCCCCCCCAGTCTCTACAAACTGATTAAACGGTAGTAAGCACTGGCAACTTAATAGTATAGCAAATGAAGTGATATCCATTTTGTAACTTTAGTGATTAGGGTAGTATGCATTAATTGAAACAAAAAATTATAATTCAGAGAAATACAAAGAAAAATTATAATTCATTTAAGGTTATGCAGACCCATGTAATGCTGAGAGGGAATCAATTTGTACCTTCAACCATCTTGTAAAGAGCCGACCACCAGCCATCTCTGGAAATTTGGTATTGATTTAGTGATTCTTCTATTACTTTGTCATGCTTCCCTTCCAACACTCCCTGCAAAGTTATCACTGCATCCTTTGTTTTCCTGAGGATAGAGTCTTCATCCTCAATTTCCAACCGCTGAAGGTCATTATGTGATGAAGTGAGGCTAACAGCAAGGGCAAACTGCGCAGCAGCTGCCCAGCGAGAAGAGGCCAGCCATTTCCTTTGCCCGTCTAATTGTTTGTTCTCTGGTCTTTCAAACCTACGCTCTCCTTCTCCTCCTAGTACTAAACTGCGCAAGTACTGAGCATTTGCAGCCCCCGTACTTTGAACCATCTTAGAGAAAGCACTATCTTCATTTGACAACAGTTCCTCTGGTGTATCATATTCCAAAACCTGAAGAAGAAATATGACACATTCAAAAAATAAACAAATGATACAGAGATAAGAGATCAAAATTTTTCATCAGTTAAGATACCTATCAGTGTATGCCAAAGCATGATCTGCCCTACAGATATTTGCAAAAGAGAGAATTTAATTTGTTCACTTGCAAAATGTTTTGTAAATGTTGGAGGATGAAGAAGAAATTAATCTTATTTAATCTTCCAAAATTTCTTAGAAATGCATAAAAATTTGTGAAAGGGTGGTCATCAATTGTCTGTAATGCATAGAATTGCATACCTGGCCAGAATCAAGCAAAAGGATCCGATCACAATCGATGATGGTATTAAGTCGGTGAGCAATGATTAGCATTGTGCATGATCTGAATTCTTCTCGAATGGTTTTCTGAATAAGAGCATCAGTTCTCACGTCTACAGCAGCAGTAGCCTCATCAAGAACAAGTATCTTTGACCTCCGCAATAATGCTCGAGCAAGACTTAACAGTTGTCTCTGTCCGACACTAAAATTCTCCCCAGCTTCCGAAACCTTAATAAATAGTGAAAGAGATTATAGTTCAAAGAAAAAAAAAAATATATATATATATAGGAAAAAAAAAAAAACTTTAAACAAGCTCAAAACCGAAGTGTTACCAATAAATTAATAGAAAACTTACACCAAAAATATATCAAAGCAAGATGTGTATTGATTTAAGGAATGTACCAGAGAATGAAAAGTATTTTTGTTACACCAAATAATGGCACACTTCCCTTGTTCAAAACCTTCATTAAAATCAAAACTACATAATTTTAAATTTCGAAGCTAGGTAGTGGCCTCGGGGTTTTGAATAACAGAATTGCCAGTTGAAAAAAAAGAATTAAATATATATGCAAAGATATTAAGTGAAGAATAACCTAAAGGAGCATTTTATGAAATAACTAGCCATTTCTCATATTTTGTCTACTGTTTCCAAGTGATTGGCAAATGACCCATAGAGTGATGGTAAATAATGTAAAAGTGGGTTAAAATCCCATTACAAAACAAGCAATACACTATGAAATGATCGTTACTTAAAACCATGAGTGGCAAGTAGAGTGTTAAATATCAGACGATACAAATGTACCGCTGATATGTATCTAAAATCTAAGGGGATATGATATTGACCAATCTTCTATGGGTAATTCAGGATCACGCCAAAATGTTAGTGAAATGGCCATAACCACATTTCACAAAAGCTATAATGGCAGAAATAGTAGGGTAGGAGAGGGGAAGTAGAAAAAAAAAAAAAAAAAAAAAAGGTAAAGAAGTAGAAGATGAAGAAAAAGGGAAAGAAGAGAGATTACATTGGGGGGCTGTTGTAAGACTGATAGAGATGAGAGAAATAAAGGGAAGATAAAAATAACTCTCATATATGATTTACAGCCTTGTCCAATATATACAAGAAATCTAAAATAGGAAAAAATAAGGGTAATTTACAATTTAATCCATGAGATTTATCTAAATTAATAATTTGATCCCTGCAGTTTGAGAAATGAGCTCTTTAGTCCTTGAGGTTTCATTCTGTTATACTAAATAGTCCTTCCGTCTATTTTTTTATTAATAGATAAATCTCATGGATTAAATTGTAAATTACCCTTATTTTAAAAAAAATTTAAAAAAATAAAATAAAATAATTTTAAATGCCAAAATACCCTCCAACTATCATCACCCTCTCTTTCCCTCTCTCTCTCACTTTACCAAATTGTTAGTTCATAGAGTGGTTGGGTTCATTTTTTAGAAGCTTGATGGGTTCTAGATACCCATCTCATCAACTCAGCAATGGCTTTTATGTGTCAGCCCGGCCAGAGAAGCCAAAAGAAAAACCACCGACAATGAGTTCAACAGCTACACATTTAGGGCCAATGATGCCCAATGTTGCTCTTCATCTAGAATTCTCAATCTCCGATTGCAATCCATCACTAACTTTACCGCATCCTCAAATTGCTTCCCAATCTCATCTCTCTGCTTCACAGCCTCCTCTTTCAACTTACTCCCTTCAACCAATTCCAAAGATAATCTCTCCTTTTCTTTCAAAGCCTCTTCCTTGTTGCGCACAACTTCTTCTCGTTGCCTCCCACACTCATCTCGTTTCCTAATCGCCTCATGCGCAAGCGCTTTTAACCGATTAAACAAAACCTGGAGTTCCGACTTGTATGTCTTGGTTGCCTCACGAGCAACTCTCTCACAATCAAGCTCAGAAAGGATGAAGAAGATGGGGAAGCGAAGGTTAAGAGATTAAGACTTACGAATTTGTAAGTAGAAACAGGGAAGTGAAGGTGAAGAAGACAATGGTACCAGAAAACAACAAACTACTAAAGTTACCAAACCAACCAGTATCTCTTCACATGGAATTGGGTTTTTAATTGTGATGTTGGATTTGTAATTTTGGGTTTTGATTCATAGGCTTTGGTTGATTGGGATTTGAAATTTACTTGGTATGTTTTGTTTTTTTTTCTCTTTTGTTGGGGCATTTGGAGAACTTGTTTTGTAATTGGCTATTGAAATTAAAGGATATGATGTTAGAAACAAATGAATTTTGTATTTTGCAATAAAAAAATGTTACTAAAGCTTTCAACTTTTGGTTATGGTGTAGAGTACAAGGTGCATTCTTATCAAAAAAAAAAATGGTGTTTGTGCTTTGGGGTTTATGGATGACCATTATTCAATTCAAATGGCAGTCCAAATGGAGATTTTTGCTTTATGATTTTTGAGTTTAGTTGTAGGTAGAAAGAGAGAGAGGTGAAGAAGGCTAAAATACAAAATTTAATTGCAAATGAGGAATACTTTAGACTTTTCACAAAATTTTAACGAAAAAAGTAACAAAAGAATTATTTAGCGTAACGGAATGAAAACTCAGGAATTAAAGAGCTCATTTCTCAAACTGCATTAATTTAAACAAACCTCATGACTAAATCGTAAATTACCCAAAAAAAACTAGACATAAATATAAGCTATAAAGTAGGCAATAATACAGGAATTCACCTAAAATAAAAATACACTAAACGTATCTCACAATACCTAATATTACACAGCTGTCAACTAGGGCATAACTGGACAGATTTTTGGCCCTTCTTTTTCGTTTTAAACTTTCAGAAAGGCATTCAGAAAAAGAAGCAACTCAGAATGGAATGGAGAAGACAAACATAATTTTCTAGGAAAGTTGAGCACATCGTGATAGAGGAGAGGAAGAAATGAAGGAGTTGACCTAAACTAACTTTGATGAGAGTAAAACAGTATGATTTAGAGGCATTACAATTATCAAAAGACGTCTCCCAAAATCATTTAGAGCGAAAACAAAGAATCCATATAGCCGACCCCAATTAATTTTGGGATTAAGGCTAAATTGAGTTGAGTTGAGTATTATTTTTAGTTAGCTTTGAAGAACTGAAACAAAATAACTAGCTTTTTATTTCAAATTTTATTTCTTTAAATATTTAGACCATCAAAACTCAATTGTTATTGTCTTTATATCTATTTACTTACCTATTTTTTTTTATTATCAATTATTAGATACACAAGATTATTATGATATTTGGTTAAATTATTCATTTAATGATAATTTGAGTCAATTTGCTAGCTACATAAAAGAAATTCACAATGGCAGTGGTTGATTTGGTGTAATGCCCAACTCCAAAACCGTTACCAGTCCCGTTATTTAGAACCATACTGACAAGTGTCCAAAAAAAAATCAAAACCACATCATTCCAAAATTTCCCTTTAAAGTCCACATGTGAAAATATCATACTTTAGTGCAAGAAATTAACCTTTCTTCTTTTAAGAATAGCAAGAATGGAACTTTTACATTTAGTGAATGACCTTAGCGAGAATGGGAAATTATTATATTTAATACTAAATAACCTTATTTTAGTTATGATTTTGATATTGATATTATTTAACTAGTATCTATACAAAATAAGCCTAAACTTATGACCATAGACTTCTAGAAAAAACAGATGACTATAGTATAGAGAAAAGAGAGTTAGAGATACAAAACAATAAACATAGTTTTGCTCTTCAAAAATTTATCTTGTCTTGAATAAGAATTGGGATCTTTTGGCTCAAATTTATTTCAGTTTTGCTTTCCAAATAACACACATGATCCCCCATCCCAAAAGCAGGAAGATAGAGGAGGGGGAGGGATGGAAAGTAAGGGTCTCAAACTATTCTTATAGTTTAAGACGGAAAAGTGGTAAAGACTATACAGAAAAGTTGAAAAACTATAAGTCTATATACAAACTTTTCAACAAGGGATCCTCTCGGCATTGGCTAAGCTTGATGATTGATAATGATAAAAATTTACCATTGCATGGAATTTTCATAAAGCACAATTATTTTCCCCGAAACCCAAAATGATAGAAATTTAACAAAAGAAAGTTTGAGCATCTACCTCAGCATCCAGACCTAATGAATTTCTTCGAATAACATCCTTCAAATGTGCCCTCTCTAAAGCCTC
The DNA here is from genome assembly GCA_949750685.1 of Vernicia montana. Classification (NCBI taxonomy): domain Eukaryota; kingdom Viridiplantae; phylum Streptophyta; class Magnoliopsida; order Malpighiales; family Euphorbiaceae; genus Vernicia; species Vernicia montana. The sequence continues at coordinate 10,246 of CATKHJ010315749.1, forward strand.
CCAAAGATCAGCATCATTGTGTTCATTAAAAGGATCAAGATTAAACCTCACAGTTCCTATACAAAATAAAACATAAGTTAACTAACACATTTTTATCATCATGATTTAAATCATATTTATGGATAGGGCATACCTGAAAAAAGAACTGGTGATTGTGGTATAATACCAAGTACTTTACGTAGATCCATCAACCCAAACTTTGCAATATCACAACCATCAATCACGATTCTTCCTCTTTCCAGTTCCACAATTCGAAATAAAGCATTAAGCATGCTAGATTTGCCTGCACCAGTCCTTCCAACTATCCCAACCTTGTCACTTGGGGAAACTGCGAAGGACAGTCCATGTAGGACTGGTGGAAGTTCAGGCCTATAACGCAAGACAACATCCTCAAACTTGATTGATCCTGATGAAGGCCATCCTGGTGGGGGGCGGTTGCCCTCAATAACTGGAGGGGCTTCTGATGGCAATTCTATATATGTGCCAACCCGCTCCACAGCATTTAAACTATTCTCAGCCAAACTTGCAAGTCTAAGTACACCGGTCAGCAAACTTGTAATATTTAAGGCATAACTGAGAAGCAGACCCATTGTAGAAGCAAATGCCTGCTGGTTCTCTGCCCTTTCATTCTGCATCACTGCAAAAGTTGCTGTAAGCCAAATCATAAGACCTCCCAATGTTTCCAAACGGATTGCAAGCCAGCGATTTGCACTCATGTTGACAAGGGTGAATCTGATATTGTTGTCCATAGATCTACCATTGATGTTGGCCATCCTGTCATAAGCTTTATATGCACGAATAGTTGACATACCATTTAGAGCTTCTCCAAATTGTGCATAAACAGGTGATCTACTTATAGAATCCAAGCGCTTCACTTCACGGGCTGTGCTCTATAAAACAAAGAAAGTAGTACTTAAATGAAACTGCACTCTTAACACTTACAAAGAGAAAGTATTTATCTAGCAAAAGGGATTTGCAACACTGCAACCTAAACATATTTGTTGTTTAATCCCAAATATACTTGCAGTGATAAATAACAAACTTTCAAAAACTTTTTCAAAAAATAGCGTCAACACACTGTCAAACCATTATAAGAACTTATTACGTTATGATTTGACATTAAACAAAATGATCTGCAATATAGACAGGGATAAAATCATAAATTATATCATTTATGAGCACCCAGGTCAATTAATGACTAAGGATGACATAGAAGAATTCCAGCAAAAAATGTGTTGGCCATATATATAGTATGAGCAATTTGATTAAGGAAAAAAGGAAGCCTTAAGAAACTGGAAGGAAGGAACTGAGCATAAATACAATGGCCTTTAAATAGAGTTTTAAATTCTCATAGCCATCCCGAACTGTTGAAACAAGGCTTTGCCATGCATGGGATATAAAATCTACTGCTAATATGATATTGCATACCCATCCAATTTCAACAACTATAATTTACACAGCATATAGAAAGATTGGTGTATTTACTAAAAAAATAAAAACATTCTAGTGCATAATTACACTAAATTACTATAGCACCTATGCAATAAGAATCTATTTTAAATTCTTAAAGGCCAAAATAATCTCGATAATTTAAATGCTTAGCAACCACTGCACCGGATAAGATTACTACATACAAATTTTTCCAACCTACCATGAGGTAGCCACTTATTATAAAAAGAAAAAGAAAAAGGAGATAACTAGGTGGGAAAAAGCGATGCTACTTTTGCATGTTGGATGAAAACAATTACAACAAATATGAGAAGTTTCACATACCTGATAATAAAGATAAGCCCCATAAAACAGAACCAAAAGCGGCATTATGGCCCACAAAGACATGGTGCTCACAATTCCAATGAGGACAAATGTAGAAAGGAGCTGTGACACTTGACCCAGAAACATGTTCACGAATATTGCAACATTTCGGTCAATATCACCAAGATCCTTTGCAAATCTATTAATAATACGTCCTAGTGGGTTGGTATGAAAGAAGACCATCGGAGCTCTCAGTATGGAATTAAGCATAGCATCATGCAACCTTCTGGCAGCATAAAGACTTGATATGATCAACCAATATGAATTTAATAATGTTACCAAAACCTAGAAATCGAAAAAAGAAAAGAGGAATTAGTTAGGGGAAAAATATAAGAATTTTCCATTTAAAATAAAAATCATTCATGACAGATGGTAAAGATGCTTCCACTCATACAAGAAAGGACAATTGCCAGACAATGAGTAATAGAAATGTTTACAATGGAACTTGAACTCATTCATCATATGGTTGATGAATTCATACCTGACCAATTGATAGAAAAGAGTAGATGAGATTGTAGTAGATAGGCCCATGACTCTTTGCAGTGCTTTGATCTGTCCAATTACTCAACCAAGTGCTACTTGAAACTCGCAACACTTCTGTCATGATATAGCACATAAAGAGTATCATTACTACCCATGAACCTCCTAATGCATTCTTGTACCTGGAAAGAGATTATTACTGTACTCTTTAGAATCTAAGGAAAAAACAAAGACAATAACAGTATAAACCGAAACAAACAAATAATAACATCAACACCACATAAGGATCATTATAACTGCCATTGTTGAAATAGAAACTCAGACAGTAAGGAGCCTCATCATTCTCAGCCTTGCACCCCCCCCC
>CATKHJ010315754.1:0-14787 GCA_949750685.1 Vernicia montana
TACAATATAATTAGTATCTACTACTGTTTATACAAGTTATAAATTTCGAACAAAATAAAAAGTCACAGCAAACAGTATACATTAAACAAAAAACAGTATACTTTTAGCAAATAATTAGTATCTAATACTATTTAACATTTAATTTAATTTTTCAAAAAAATTAAAAAAATAATAATAAACATTAAAATTAAATAATTTTCTAAAAGGAAAATCATAAAACATTTATTTAATTAACTCAAAACCATTACAAATTCTATTAAATTGATGATCTATTACAAAATAAATCTAATAGGTTAAAAATAAAAATAAACACAAAAAAAAAAGTTAAAAAAGTAATTAAAAAGGTCTAAATATGAAAAAATAAAAATTGAGAGACTGTAAATGTTAAAAATATAAAAAATAGGACATATAACGTAAATTCCTCTATAGTTAACCCGCATAGATTGTATTTTCTATACTCGTTAGGAAATCTGTAATTAATTAGAGTTTTTGACTTGTAATTACTATAATACCTCTGTGAGTCCTCTATAAATAGCCTTGTGATCACTCTTTGTAATTTTATTACTCATTCAATAAAGAACCTAATTTATGCTCCAAAATTTGTGATCGTCCATTTTAAGAATTATCGGCTCATTGAAACTTAAATATTGGCCGAATTGACAGTGCTGTCTATATATTCATTAGCGGTGTTTATGATTTGATTTAATTGGTTTAGTGCATATATTTATAATCAAACCAATAAAATCGATTTTTAAGTACTTTAACTCTTAACTAAACTAAATAATACTAAAAAATATCAAAATCAAAACTATTTATATTCGGTTTGACAAAAGTAAAAAATAAATAAAATAAAAAATTGAAGAGATCATAGAAATTTAATAAACATTAAAATAAAATCATATTACTATATAACAATCAACCTTATCAATACTATAAAAATAAAAAAAATAATAATAATAAAAAAATAGCAAATTTCAGGTTGTGTACTTGAAATTCTATAACATAATAATAATAAATTAGAATGAAATATTTCTCAAAAAATTAGTAAAACTCAAAATAATAACATAAAAATCCTCTAAAATATAGAAATTCAGTAGATATTTTTAACTTCTAAAAAATTTAAAGAATAATTTGCATATTAGTAAAGTACATATTTAAAAAAATACATAAATTTATTATATTATTGGTTCGGTTCGGTTTAACTGGATTCTCATTTTTTTAAATCAAAACAAAACAAAAAATTCGGTTTATAAAAATTTTAAAACCGTAACTAACTATGAAATAATTTAAACCATAATTTTTAGTTTGGATTGAATTAGATCAATTTAATTAGATCAATTTGATTAATTTTTGTGCAGTCTTAATATCCACTATTGATTGATGGCTCCTAAAGTCTGTATATCAAATCCCTAACTAATAGTTGACAATTCCGGATGCTTAAATACCTTAGGTTAGGTTAGTTTTGCTGTATAGATACCAAAAAGACCAGTGTTTACAGAACTAAATTAAAGAACTCAATTAAAACAATCTAAAGATATAAATTTTAATTAATCTGCCTAGAATATTTAGGGTTAACACTTGCACGAGTTTAAGAATTTATTCTACAATAAATAAATAAATAAATGTATTATATATATATTTTTTTATTCTAGTGCCTTATCCATATCAAATAAGACAACTCACGATTATATGAATTTCTAATTATTTGTTAGCTGTATAGGTTGGTGTTTTGTGTGAATTTTATTCATATTTTTTATTTAATTTTTTAAAAAAATATTTACTATATGTGAATTATTATTATTATTAAATTTAAATATTACTTTTGATAATTTTAAATGTTAATATAAAAAAAATATTTGTTTTGAGTTTATTATATATGGACTGGCAAAAGAAAAATTATAAAAACATATTAGATTTATTGATTTGTATAAATTTTAACTCAGATCTATATAGAAATATAATTATATGAAAAAAAATAATAAGCTAACTTCATATAAGTTTAATTTTTAATAGAGTTACTTAATACATAATAAAAAATTTTATAAACAAATCTTGAGTTTAACTTTTATTATATATATTTCTTTCCATTCAACTCAAGAATTTAAACTGGAGATCTCTTAATAAAAATCTCAAATTTTATTTTTTTTAGCATATATGTAGGTTACTTTACGTGTACATGTTCTGATGAAAAACAATCATTTTGGGGTAAATTATTGAAATATCTCTAAAATTTATCTTAATTTATATTTTAGTTTTTTATTGTTACTGAATTAATATTTTTAATTTTTAAAATTTATTAATATAGTCAACACTTTAATCACTTTTTATAAAAATTATGAAATTTTTTACTATATTTAGTCCTTAATATTCATCTCAAAACTTTAAAGTTTAATACACTTTAATCATTAAATTATTTTATTGTATAACACTTTAATTTTTTTTTTTTAGCATTGGGAGAGATAATTTAATATCAATAATATTTGATCGTTAGCGTTCACTTCTAAAATAGTCTCATCTTATCATTAGACTAAGACACTAATTATATAACACTTTAATTAATCCTTGAAAAACTTGTACTTTTCAATAAAATTAATTTAAAGTTTAAATTATTAATTTTAAAATAACAAAATTAATTTACTAATTATAACAAATTTTAGGAGTACTATAATAATTTACTCATTATTTTTCTTTATCCAAAAATATATATGATATGTTGTAGTTAATTTAAGTATTATGTTTAATATTTGAATAATTATTATTTATTATTGAAAATCTAAAAACAATTTGCCAAACATTTTTTTATTTTTATTTTTATTTTCTTAATAACAGGACTTATTATAGAAGAGGTAAATTGTGTGGGCAGTGTCATCCATGATGACATAATTGTCTCAGCAAATCATAATATTTTATTATTATTATTGTTAAAATGGTTAGTGGCGCCAAGAGCACTTTAGAGTGTAACGGTTTTTTCAGGTTCTTCAGTTACGATACTGCCAAAACATCCAAAAGTTGTCAAAAACATAAAAATGTTCAGAGGAATCCAATCCAACTTTATTATTCTTACTTATCATAACTATGTTTCGTCGAAACACCTTAAAGAGAAAGTGACCATCAACTCTCTCTCTCTCTCTCTCTTTAATAACTTTTTTTTTTTTGAAAACTTTTTTTTTAATAACTTGACTTGTATGAAAGACTTAAATTTAAGATTTCGTCGAAATAATTCCGACTTAAAACAATATTTTAAAATATGTAAAAAGATTTATAAATGTATGAGTGTTGGACCTAACATAAGCCAATTGGTTTTGTGTAAATGGGTTCCAACACTTGTCCACTTATAAGCCCATGTGTGTACGGATCCATAGACTTTAATATGATATCAAAGCTTCATGTCTAAATAGGCTGGATCTTGGGACCCATGTTCAAGCCCCCCGTTGTTGAACTGATGATGATGCCAGTCCGGACCGAAGCTGAAGAAGAAATGTCAGCCGGTCCATTTGTGAGCAAGTGTCAACCGGCCTGTTGATATTGGGCCACGAGCCAAGGCCAGTTACACTTGAAGGGGTGTGTTGGAAAATGAATCTCACATTGAATAATGATAAAATATATAAAAAGATTTATAAATGAATGAGTGTTGGATCTAGTATAAACCAATTGATTTTGTGTAAATGGATTCCAACATTTGTCAACTTATAAGCCTATGTATGTACGGATCCATAGACTTTAATAAGACAATGTCTAAAAGATTATAAATTTTCTCTTCCAAAAATCTCTTCAATGTTCATACACTTAAGAGAAAAATATGGACAAATAATATTATAAATTTCTTTATGTATTAACTTAATAAAAAACTTCTTATATTAAATTAATAAAAATAATATAATTATAATAATAAATGAGGGAAATTTTGATTAATCACTCCATCTAAAGTGATTGAAAAAATCAATCAAACTAAATTTATTTCAGGAAAAAAAAAAGTAACTTCGAAAACTAGATAAAGAAAATTTTTTTTTTTTTTTTTTTTTGCCAAATAGATAAAGAAAACGTTATTGCTCATAGAAACGATAGAGAGAACAAACCCTAACGAGCAACAAAAGTGGGCAACACTTAGGCCCCAAAAGTGTCCTCTAGATAATGATGCACCCAAAAAGTGCCCTAAAAATATAAATATGTATGACCAAAGTCTTGTAAACTAAGGAATGACAATGCGTGCAAGATCCTAATGAATATCCAACCAAATATACTATAGTCTTAAACAAATTAACTAATTGATTAATTAGGGGTTGCATGTGCTAATTCATCATTACTTTTGCTTTTCTTCAATGAACCATGAGGGATAAAGATATGATTATGTTCAATATTATACCATTAATCCCGATCTTTGAGCCGTTGAGTGGGCTTCATTCCCACATTTTATGCTTTTTCTTTTCCTTTTATAGTATTACTGAAAATTAGTCTCAAGTTGGTAATTAGTTGCAAAATTGGATAATACATCAACTTCTAAATATTGAAATTTAACTCTTTTTTTTTTTTTTTTTTTTTGGAGTAACTAACTTAAATTTGTTAATAAATGATGTAAGACATAAAAAAATATATATATTTTTCGAAAGACTTTGGTCTGTCCAAATAATAAAATATAAAGTTTATAAAATCTTTTCTAATAAAATCTATATGATGAGAAGAATTATTTTTACTTACCATTATATTCTTATCTTCTTATGAATTTTTTTAAATATTAAAAAGAGTAATTATTATTGATGAAATTTTGATTTTTATACATTTTTTTATTAAATCAAATTATTTTTGGATCAGTTTATGTAACAATTAAAATTATTTCTCTTTTTTGTGTGAATTTAAGGATACATCTTGACATTTGACTTATATATTTAAAATTATCTTCTGGGTGCTTATAAAAAATAAACTCATTTAATTGAACCAATTTTTGGAGTTTCCTGTATTTCTTTTCAGTTAATTTTATGTTTATGCTAAATTAAGATACTAATTATCATGTTCCATATAAAAAAAAAAAAAAATACTAATTACCATGCATTTGATACATTGTTATTTATTTATTTATTTTTTTTGTCATTAGATAAAACTTCTCATGTACACACTATTATATAATCAACAACGTTTAAAAATATTTACAATCATAAAGTTCGAATCACATTTATAATTTTTTAATAAATATTTATTTTAGGTGGGTGTCAAGTCCGAGACCTTTGACGTCCCTAGGCTCGTACTCTAACAACTACGATAAAAAGAGGATCTGAGATAATATAAATAAAACAGGTGTTCTTAAAGAAAGAAGAAGAAGGTGAAGGATAGTTCTTCATATATCACTAGAAAAATACATTGAATCTATACATTAATATATATAAGGAAAAAAATTTTAATATCTTTTCGCTGAAAAAAATAAATAAAAAAATTATATTTATTAAAATATCTCATTAATCATTAAATTTTCTTTTACCTAATCATTAATCATTAATTTAATATATATGAAAAATTTATATATTTGGTAAATGCAGGAATTTTACGTTACTATTTGCATTTTCATGTAAATTGAGACAGATTTTGTTTTATTACTACTCCCTCTATTTTTTAATAAATGACGTTTTAAGAGTTTAATTTTGTTTCATATTACTTGACGTTTTCCTTTTTCAATGTACATTAATTTTTTTTATTCGAAATTATGCTCTTATTTATTATTTTCTAAATTAAAGTAATACTTTTGGAATATTTAAAGTTTAAGAGTAATACAATCTATTTAATTATGTAATAATGATTATTTAATACAGATTTAATTTTTGTGTAAAAATTTTAAATGACATTTATTTAAATACGAAGAGAGTATTTTATCTTAGACCAAAAGTACAAATAAGACTCTATTCTTTGAGCTGATACTCAAGTAAACCCTTAATATTTTTTTTATCTCATTAGAGCATTGATCTTTTCAAAATGGTACATGTAAAACCTTTCATCTATATTTTATTAAATAAACATTAAAAAAGTCTGATATAACTGGTAAATCTCATTACTTGTGCTTTGTATTGATATGAAAAAATAATTTTTAAAAAATTAAAAATAATTAGATATAATAAATTGATCAAAGCAAATGAAAGTTTTTATATTTATATAATTTTCTTATATAATTTTAATAAATTAATAACAAATTGTAATTAGTATATAATTTTTCTTTAGAATTATGAATAAAAAATAAATCAAAATAATTATATTACATGAAATATAATAATATTTTAATATTGTATATAAGATTTTTTTTTTATAAATTATACTTTAATGTATAAGGATTAAGGAGTTATTTTATCTTAAATTAAATTTATAATATTTTAATTAATTAATATATTTTATTAATTTTAAATTTCATAAATATTAAATTTTTTCTAAATAGTTTAAAAAACATTTATACAAAAATAAAATTAATACGTAGATATATAAATATTAATTTTTTATTTTTAATATCACTTGACAAAAATTCTAAATTATGGATGAAAGATTTTATATGTACTATTTTGAAAATGTTAAGGATCTAATGGAATAAAAAAAATTAAGAACTCACTTGAACATTTATTTAAAAGATATGATCATATTTGTATTTTAGCTTTTATTTTATATAATTTTATAATTAAAAAGAGAGACAAAGGCAGTAATCTTAGACAACGGCAGAAAAATGCCGCCACGTGGCGGAAAATTGATCAGTAGTTCAGTATGATCAAACAAAGATCTTCGAAATCCTTCTTCTCCACGTGCCACATGTACCTCGTGACGATATTCCTTCCAAAGAATAGAAGGGGCACAATTGACAAATTGATTTAACGGGAATACTCACCACCGACTTTAACGGAAGGAGAATCTTGGAAAATGTCTAATAAGGAAAGTGACGGTGATTAACGGTGAGGTCTATAAATGTTAAAAAAAAAAAAAGAAAAGGGTTGGTCTGTTATTATTTAAATTCTTTTACTGTTTATATTTGTAGTTTTTGAGAGAGGAAATCATGTAGAGCACCTGCACCGACGCAAATTTATCGTGGACCCCACATAGAAGGACCACAATGGCTAATTTCGGCGAATCAAAAAGGCGACGTGCCTCGTGTACTTTTCCATGATCGTTACCGTTGATTGACAGCTTTGTATCAACCCTTCAACGTCTCTTTTAAGTTTTACCGTTAGTAATAGTATGTTGTTGTTGTTTTTTTCTTTTTTTTTTTTTAATTAATATATATTAGATACATAATACATTTTCTCCTTTTTAAATATATTAAACTTATTACATAATTATGACTGCAATCATCTAAATCTTATTTAACTCTTAATACATATTATTGTTATTATTATTATTATTATTATTATTTACTTTTTTACTCATATATTATAAATCAAATCTCTATATTTTACAATTTCAATTTTAATATTTTTTTTTTTGCCAAATTCAATTTTGGTATTATCATCATACTATATTGGCTATATTGATATTACCGTTGATAAATCCAAGAATTTTTGTCAATTGCTATATATATATATATATATATAACTCATAATTTTTTTTTCCTCATATATAACTCATAAATTATAATCATATGCAAAAATGAAAGTAAATGTCAATAACATTATTTTCATATTAAAAATGATTTTTTTTTTCTTTATGCTAAAACAGAGAATAATCAGTGACATGGAGCTATAATTTTTTTTTAAGAGAGCTAAATTTTTTTTATCATTTATTTTAAAGTGTTATATAAATAATTATGTTAATTTTTATATATTTATGAGAAATTTTTTTTATCTAAAATAAAAAGATCAAATTTAACATATGATCAAATATATATTTATCTATATCTATATTATATATAAAAGTTCATTAATCTTAAGAGGTAAAACTTTTAAATTGTCCATTAAGAACATAATTTTTAATATAAAATATAAAAAGAACCCTCTTATTTTTAAATTAAATGATTCTATATTTTGTATCATAATCAAAAACAAAATAAAATAAAATAAGAAAAATCTTAATACAAATAAAAGTTGTAATTCTAATTATATTATAATTCAAATTTCAACAATAATTGTAATAAATAATTTGACTATAAATATATGTTTATGAGATCATTATTTTCTTCATATTTATATTCGTTTCACAATTTCAATCTCTCACATTTTTTAAAAAAAAATCAATATTTCATATTGGACATGATATGTTTTTTATTTTTTTAAAATTATTTTTAGTTTATTATTTTTTTCTTACACGTTAATAACTTAATTTTATATTTATATATTTATTTTTATAAATTAATTCTTCCAATTTATTTTTTATTAGTTTTTAATCCAATTTTCTTTGCTTTTACATGCTAATGACTTATTTTTATATTTATATAAATGATGTATTAAATTTATGTACATTCCAATGATATTGCTAAAACTTTTGAATTACCTATTAAGAACATGATTTTTAATGTAAAAGACAAAAAAAAAAAAAAAATCTTATTCTTATATTAATTGGTTTTAAAAATAAATCAATTTTAAAAAAATATATATCTAGTATCATCTTTAATTAAAATTAATTTTTTTATCCTAAATAAAGACAAAATCTATTAAAAAAGCTAATACAGATAAAAATTGTAATTCTAATTATATTTTAATTCATGTTTCACCAATGACTGTAATAAATAATTTCACTATAGATATATGGTCATGAGACTACTATTTTCCTTACATTCGTATTCGTTTAACAATATTAATTTCTCATATTCATTCAAAGTAAAGATCATTATGAAATTTTTCTATTAGTTTTTGTTTAATTTTCTTTATTTTTTACATATATTAATGACTTAATTTATATTTATATTTTCAATATTTAAATAAGTGTGTGTGCGATTAATAATATTATAACTAATTTATTTCCTATATTTTATTGATGTTTGAAAATTCTTATTTTAATATATGGTATAGATATAGATAAATGACATCTTAATTGACAATGAGAAGGATTAGGAGTGAGCACAGGACGCGGGGATCTCGAACAGACCTGAATCCCAAAACTAAAAAAAGGGAAAAGAAAATCTCTTAGACTCAAAAAAATTATCGAATCGAATTGTACGGTTATACATGTATCAAGACGGTACCGGGGATACATTGATCTTCATACCGAGAATCGAACCAGACTCAAATTGAAACAAAATCTCCGAGACGATACCGATTAATTAATTTATATATAATTATAAATTTATAATATATAGTACATATACTATATCTTATACGTGTATTTATATTTATATAATTATAAATTTATAATATATAGCATATATACTACTGTCTCTGTCCTAAAAAGACTGTTACTTTTTTTTTTCCACACAGATTAAGAAAACATAATTAATAATGTGTCAACTCATAATTTTTACTCATATTTTTTCAATTATACCCTTGCTTATATTCTCTCTAGCATTAAACATATAATTAATCTCACATGTTAATTTCAAATTAATAAGGACATAATAGGAAAATCATCTTTATCTATTTTTAAGCGGACATGTGCTTTGGGAAGTCCAAAAAAAAAATAATTGACAACTTTTTTGAGACGGAGGGAGTATTACTTATACATGTTTTTGTATTTATATAATTATAAATTTATAATATATGGTATATATATTATAAATTTATATTTGAATCACTGAATTCCCGAACTGTACTGTACCGAATTATCAAGATAATTCGGTACAGATATTTTCTCTAAACAAGTCGGAATCGGTTTTTCAATAATCAAATCCTCGAAATTTTGTTTCAGTTCGGTTCAGAGATTTTCAAATCCCTAACTTTACATGAACGTGCTCACACCTAATAAAGATTTATACTTTAATACCTCTATATACATTAAGGGCATAGATTTATGGTTTTAATACGTTTCTCTTTATATATATTTTTTGATTCATGGGAGAACCTAATGGACTGTGGGTTACATAATAGAGGGTAGTCATCCTCTTACACTCGTCATAAAGGCGAAATCTCACCTAGTGCGGAGGAGGAGACTTGAACCCAATACCTCTCTGAAGACTTGAGTATTAAGCCAAGGTAAGTTCTTTGTATTAGTTATTAACATATATATTGATACAAGGATAAGATATACAATAGAAGAGATAAAGCTAAATTACAAAATATAGCTAAAACTAATCTTAGTTAGTTACAACAGATAAAGATTATCTATCTCTTCACTTCCCCTCAAGTTGAACCTGTTTTTGGACAAACAGTCAACTTGCTTCTCAATAACAGATATCTGCCTTTACTTATGGCTTTAGTTAAGACATCTATTAAATGATCCTTAGATGACAAATAAAGAACTTGTAACTCTTTATTGGACACTTTGTCTCTAACAAAGTGAAAATCAATTTCTAAATGCTTAGTTCTTGAATGAAATATGGGATTAACAATAAGATAAGTTGCACTCATATTATCACTCCAAACTTTTGGTACAGGATCAACAGTTAAGCCAATTTCCTTCAATAAGGATTGCAACCAAGCAATTTCAGAAGCTACCATTGTTATGGCACGATACTCAGCTTCAGTAAAAGAACAAGCAACAGTCCGTTGTTTGCGTGAGCTCCATGAAATCAAGTTTTCACCAAAAAAGATAGCATAACCAGTTGTTGATTTTCGATCATTCACAGACCCACCCCTTCCCCCCCAATCAGCATCCGTATAACCTTGAATTGCAAATGAACCAGACTTGAGAAGAAAAATACCATAGTGAATAGTATCATGAAGATAACGCAAGATGCGTTTTACAGCACACCAATGTGTCATTTTCGGCTCATGCATAAATTGACTAACTTTATTAACAGCAAAGGCCAAATCTAGTCTTGTTATACTCAAATATTGCAACATACCAACTGTACTCATATAGAGACTAGGATCAGAAAATGGATCTCCATCATTGATTGATAACTTTGCAGGAGTAGAAATACCTTTAGCTTCATGCATTTGAGTCCTTGTCAACAAATCAGAGATATATTTACTTTGAGTAAGCAATATACCATCAGATTAATAATTAACTTCAACACCTAAGAAATAATTCGGTTTCCCAAGAACTTTAAGCGCAAACCGATTCTGCAATTGACAAAGAAGGGAATCAAGGAGCTGATCATTATTCCTCATAATAAGTGCATCATTAACATAGATGAGACAATACATACAATTACCATCATGAACATAATAAAATAAGGAGGAATCAGTTTTTGAACCTGTAAATCCAAGTTGCTTTAATGCTTCCGTCAAACAACAAAACCACATCCCAGGGGCTTGTTTTAAACCATATAAAGAGCAATTAAGTAAACACACTGAATCTGGGAACTGATTGTCCATAAAACCTGGTGGTTGACTCATATGAACTTGTTCATCAAGATGACCATGAAGAAAAGCGTTACTGACATCCATTTGATGCACGGTCCAGCCTTTAGAAAGCGACATATACAATAATAGCCGAATTGTTGTTGGTTTGATAACGGGATTGAAAGTCTCAATGTAATCAATCCCTGGTCGTTGATGAAACCCCTTCGTAACTAAACGAGCCTTGTATCTATCAATACTACCATCAGATTTCCTCTTGATCCGAAAAAACCCATTTACAACCAATTATATTATGATCAACAGTTCGAGGAACTAATTCCCATGTCCCATTCGCGATCAAAGCATTATATTCGTTAGCCATACCCTTCCGCCAATGTTTGTATTTAACTACTTCAAAATAACATGTTGGCTCAATCATAGTAGAAACCAAAGACAAAAACTTCTTTGGTTTTCTAGTACCATATTGAGTTCGAGTGATCTTATGATGTGGTTCATGCGGTTTTGATGGCTTTTTAGAGCAAGCTGGAGTAGAAGCCACCAATTCCGATTAGGACTGATTTTCAGGTGGTATAATAGCCAATGGAACAACAAGATCAGCAGTTTCAGTTGCTGAATTAGGTGGTAGAATTACAGGTGATGTTGAAGTCATAGGTACCAAAGATAATTGTTCATCTGAAGTAGTAGGCAAATTGCTGGATGATGGAATTACTACAGCAAATAAAGGTGCAAGTATAGTAGTAGTTGTGGGATGAGAGTCAATAGGTAAACAGGTGGGTAAAAGAATTGATGTGATGTTTGGATCTTTTGAGATAGTTGATTCAGAAGAGTTATCACCAATCTCTACAAAAGGAAAAATCAATTCATCAAACAAAACATCACGAGAAATATAAATACGACCACTCTTAACATCAAGACACCTATACCCTTTATGTTGCTTACTGTACCCTATGAAGACACAACGTTTGGATCGTGGTTCAAGCTTATTTTTTGGTGTATGGCCGAAGCCAAGGATAGCACAAGCAACCAAAAATACGTAATTGAGAATAATCAGGCACAAGTTGAAAAAAATTTCATATGGAGAGAGATTTTGTAAGCATGGGGTAGGTAAGCGATTAATAATATAAACAGCTGTGTCAAAAGCTGAAGTCCAATATTTTAAGGGAACTGAAGCACGATGAAAAAGAGCTAATTCGGTTTCCACAACATGTCTATGTTTTTGTTTAGCACACCCATTTTGTTGGGGTGTATACGGACAAGATATTCGATGAGAAATACCATGAGTAGTAAAATATGGAGTCAAAGATTGAAACTCCCCTCCCCAATCAGACTGAAAAGACTTGATAGATGTTTTAAAAAATTTATCAACATTCTTAAATTTAACAAAAACAGAGAAGACTTCAGAATTATATTTCAAGTAATAAACCCATGAATACTTGCTGTAATGATCATAAAACAATACATAATACCTATAACCATCAACTGAAGTTACCGGAGAAGGACCCCATAGGTTCGAACAAACTAATTCCAAAGGTGCTTGAGCTTGAAAAACATAAACAGGAAAGGGAAATCTACTAATTTTACTAGTACTACAAGCAGGACACAAAGACACATGACTCTTATTAGAATAAGTAATTCCATTATTATGTAAGACTCGACGAACAGTAGAGAGAGAAGCATGTCCAAGTGTGAACCCTCAATTTTGCACCTCTAAAATATTGCCGCAGCTTGACACCTATTAAATTTCGTACGCTACGTAGAGCCGGTACGGTGGTCCCGCTAGCCGGTTAGCGGGCAGGGGTCAAGGGGGCAGCGCCCTCTCGAAAAAATGGATTTTCATGCATAATATTACAAGGAGACTGGTACTTTTTCGACCCCAATCAGACTTTCTGTACCAGACAGTACCTTTCTAAAACTGATCGAATTTTCACCAAAATTGACTGCTAATAGGTCGGATAATTAATTTCAGATCCACCGCCATTGATCGGTAATTTTTTAGATTTCAGAATGCCCCAGAAACTTGCCCGGAACCTTCAAAAACTAACCCGAAAAGCCCCAAAAATCGAACCAGAGCCCGAGGCATACGCGGACGTCCGCGAGGCATGGCTGCGTGTCCGCCACGCGTCTGCGCGGCTCCACGTGGCAGCACGCAGCGTCTGCGTGTCATCCACGCGGACGCTGCAGGTACCCCCTGCGCGTCCGCCACTGACGCGCCTGACACACGTCAGTACGTGCTCACATGTCAGCCCGTATTGACACGTCCGCAGGACGTGCCCACGAATCCGCCAGCAAGTCTGGCACGTCCGCCAGACGTTCCGGCGGACGCCGCAGGCATGCCTTGCAGATGCGCGTGTTTCGCACGCACATCCGCCACCCATTTTTGCTGTCATTTACCTTTTTGTGCAATTTTGATTTTGCCCTC
This sequence comes from Vernicia montana, assembly GCA_949750685.1. Lineage (NCBI taxonomy): Eukaryota > Viridiplantae > Streptophyta > Magnoliopsida > Malpighiales > Euphorbiaceae > Vernicia > Vernicia montana. Next base: position 13,771 of record CATKHJ010315754.1, read on the forward strand.
CATTTTTCTCACTTTTCAAGCTCTTTTTGGTCTTTTTTCACCCCTCATTTTCCCTATAAATACCCCACTCTCCTCACCATTTATTGACACCTCAAGCAATTTGTAGATTGGCTATCTATCTTGCTTCCTCTCTCTCTCTCTCTCTCTCTAATTAGTTAGTTAATTAAAAATTAATTTTAATTAACTAATTAATCTTTTTTTAAAAATCTCCACCCACTCTCAATTAGTTAATTAATTAAAAAATTAATTTTTATTAATTAATTTTTATTTTCAATTAAATTTTCACTCAAATTGGTTAATTAATCACTTTAATTAATTAATTCTTTTAATTAATTAAATTGAGTAATCAAGTAATCAAATCTCCCTTTTTGATCCCCATTCAATGGGGTACGTAGGCAAGTTTGGAATTTAAATCCAAATCCCAATCAATCCCCTCTCCCATTTATTTTCCATGTAAATGTCAAATTTATACTTTTCATGTAAATTGTAATTAATGTTATTTAGTTAATCATTTTTGGTATAAATGAGCGATTTTGTGATTTCTCTAATACCCATAATGGTTAGAGGAAATAATCTCCTTTACTTGTGGATGTTTAAATACTCGCTCTTTATTTTTTCATCTGTCTCATAAATATGCCATGTTCATGCATTATAAATTGTCATCAATATCCGTCATCCATGAAATCATTTTTCAAAAGTCAATTTAAATTTAAGTGCCAAATCGAGATTATTTAAACCAAAAACCTAATCCTGGAGCCCAAACTTGATTTGAAGATTAGTGATTTTATCCTTGGGTAAATTAATCAAAAATTAATAAATTGGAGTCAAAAATAGATTTTTTCCTTAATTTTCCCACTTAAATAAATTAGGATGGCAACTCCAGAATTCTTTTCAAAAATCAAATCAATTTTCTGAGGCGATAGCCGCTTCCAATAGTGAGTACCGAAACCCGTTCCTTAACCTCTCTTAAAAATCACTCCGCCTTTCCTTAAGGCAATAAATTTTCCCGAGCGAGAG
>CATKHJ010315792.1:0-15996 GCA_949750685.1 Vernicia montana
AATCGCCAGGCGAAAGACCTAGGCAATCGCCAAGCGAAAGACCTAGGCGGCGAAAGACCTAGGCAATTGCCAGGCGAAAGACCTGGCAAACGCCAGGCGAAAGACCTGGGCATCGCCAGGCGAAAGACCTGGCAATCGCCAAGTGAAAGACCTAGGCAAACGCCAGGCGAATGACCTAGGCAATCGCCAGGCGAAAGACCTAGGCAATCGCCAGGCGAAAGACCTAGGCAATCGCCAGGCGAAAGACCTAGCAAATCGCCAGGCGAAAGACCTAGGCAATCGTAAGGCGAAAGACCTAGCAAACGATAGGCGAAAGACCTAGGCAATCGCCAGGTAAAAGACCTAGGCAATCGCCAGGCGAAAGACCTAGCAAACGCTAGACGAAAGACCTGGCAATCGCCAGGCGAAAGACCTGACAATCGCTAGGCAGAAGACCTGGCAATCGCCAGCCGAAAGACCTGGGAATCGCCAGGCGAAAGACCTAGCAATTGCTAGGCACAAGACCTGGCAATTGCCAGGCGAAAGACCTAGCAATCGCTAGGCAGAAGACCTGGCAATTGCCAGGCGAAAGACCTAGCAATCACTAGGCAGAAGATACAAAACTTTGTCCCTAGTAAAGATAGTTCTATTAAAACTTCGACATGATCTTCGCTTCAAAAGAACTAGGGGGCCTCTGATGTGGGACAAAAACGACCAAAAGAGTAGTGGGCCTGAATGGATCCCCAAAATCCCATTTTACTAATAAGAACAAGCAGATAAAGACTAAATATCAAGGCCCAAAGGAGAAGAAGCCTAAAATATCCCTCTTCACCATCTGGAGGCGAAGATACCGCTTCGCCAGGCGGTGAAGCTCTTCGCCCTCTTGATAATAAATGCAGTTTGTTCAGTAAGTTTCATCAATATAGCTGAGGTCAAACTTATGCGGTGTACACGTGCCTAAATTTCACACCGACTGTCGGCTATCTGATAAGATCAAATACAAAATCAGATTGTATTCCTCAAAACCCAAGATACCGACCCCATTCATGAAAAGGTATATGAGCTTTCCCTAATTTACCCTTAAACAAAAGCCTATAAAAAGGGAAGGGAAATCATTTTAAGGGGGAGATCGAATTCTACACTTTCTTACTCTCTTTCTATTACTAAAAGCTTGATAGTTTACTAACTTAAACGTCGGAGGCTCTTCGCCAGGCAAACAGCCTGGCTCTCTTGACGTTGTTCTCTTTTTGCAGGATCATTGGATTAAGACTTAAGAACAAAGGTCCAGCCCAAATTTAAATACTTGGTGATACTGAACACATTAATAATTATAATAATTAAATGAGCAACTGATAGAATAAATTTGAAAGAAAATCAATTATGGTAAATCTAACATCCATAATTGATTTTAATATATTCCATTCATATATTTATTTAATATGGGATTTTTTTTAAGGAATTTAATATGGGATTCTAATAACAATTCCTTTGGACAAAATATTAATGTCAATCAATTAATGGGGGAAGACATTTAAGACAAATAGCCCATAATACACATCAAGGGTCAAATTTTAAATGGAGAGCCAAAAATTCTATTCAAGGAAATAATATTATATCAATAATTTAATATTAGTTAATTGCTTCATTTACATACCTTACTTATTTCAGTAGTATCAATTTTCTTTTTATAGCTAGATCAGACTGTTTGCTATCATTTTTATTTGTAGTTTTTTTTTATTAAAAAAGTATAACTATTTTTATCGTAATATTATAATTTTTTTTATAAGCTAATTCCAAGAATCAAATTTTAATCAATGCTTAAAAAAAAAGAAATAAATTAATTTACCAATCAAATAAAACTCATTTTGATAAATAAGTAGAGCACTTGTGAACCCCAAGGATTAATTTGGTTGTCAAGTCAGGAGAATTTGCTCTACTCTTTATTGACTAACAAGATTCAAGGTTAAACTATAAATGAAGATTTTTTTCTCATTTATGAATTTTTATAGTCTCGGTGTAGATGATATGTTTTTGACCAAATTAAAAAAAAAATGAACTTATTACGGTGCCGTGAAAATTGACTTCTGATATCACCTTAAAAAAAAAAAAAAAAAGTAGTTAACTTGCTACAAATTAGTCTAACCCCATGAGTTAAAAAAGGAGTTTGAATGAGAAAGGAGAGATTCTTTAGTCAATAGCAGAATATAATGAGTGACCATAAAATGACGACAAGAGAAGTATCCAAATAGGCAATTATTTTCCTATGAATTATATACTAAATCAAATTAATTAATTAGTTAATTACCCACCAAGTTTTATTTAGGAGATGAAGTGATGTGAGAAAGTGCAACGAAATGTGTTTATGATAAGAAAGAAATATCCTTGACTTACCAAAAACTTTCCACATCAAAATTCAAACTTTTAATCTGTTTCCAAATAAGAATTGAGAGTTGGAAAATAGAAAGAAGCTTCACATGACATGAGCGTGACAGCCGAATACTTATTTTTTTTTTTTAAGTGATTGTATCAAATTCAACCCTAATGACCATTTGGTGAAAGTGTTGAATTAATTAATTGTTTAATTACTTTTCAAATATCAATTATATATGATGACAAATTGAATTGTAAAACATATATATTTTTGAAACATTTGACTCGATAAATAATTTATCAGTACCATTAATTTAATCAACTTGATTCAATTAAAAATTAATTAACACATTTACTTTAATAATCAAATCAACTTTTTCAAATTAAAGACTTTAGAAATTAAAAATCGAATGGAATCAAATTAATTATTAAATCTATTTTCAATTTAGTAAGTCATATTTGATTTTTAAACACTAGAATTAGGGTAAGTAAATGTGCTTGGATTGTGAGATCTCTATCCATTTTTCTCTAGAAAAAGCTTTCTATAATCTAGAAATATAATTTGACTAGAGAACTTAATTGACACTTTGAAGAGGATGGAGAAGTTACAAAGAAGGAGAGTTTCTTGAAGGATGTTGAAATGAACTCATGACTCTACAATAATATACTACAAGTAGTACCATAATTGGTGCAAAAATGCTTTTTTGTTTTTTTGGGGGGTCCAACACTTGTTGTTGGACTTTACACACCCTCGAAGCAACCACTTTCCAGGAATTTGTTGCTCACCTTCCATATTTGTGTATATATAGCCTCTCCACTCTTGGTTTATTATTATTATTATTATTATTATTATTTAGACAACTCACAATCTCTTAATCTTATATTTTTAGAAATAATTTTGAGTAAAATTATTGTCTATTCTAAGAGTATATTTTTATCTCATAAATTTAAACGAATAACTGATAAGATATTTTAATTAATATGATTTTTATGTTCATTTTTTTCTGAGTGAAAAAATACCAATAGTTTAATATTTTTTTTACTCTATAGATTTTTATATTATTGATTTAGTATATATACTGAGCGTAAGTAAGACTTATTCCAATTAGGTATCAGTAACTTACAGACTTAAAAAAAAAAAAAAAAAAAACTATAACTTATATACTCTTAATTACTTAAAAATTGTGAATTTACACTGAAATAGAAAATAAATTTTAAAAAATAATTAAAAAAACAAGTTGTTGGACTAGGAGAAATCTTTCAATGATTCGTAGTTGTTGCAAGATTTTGTGATAAATTTAGAAAAAATTTTACAACATCAAATGTTGATGAAATTTATTAAGTTAAATAGAGTTAATCAATTACAAATTTTAATTTTGGGCAAAAAAAAAAATTACAAATATTAATTAATCTCTTAACTAAACCGTAGCATTAGTAAATAACATTACGTTTGATACATAAGATTCAGGTTGGTTTAATAATCTCAAATAATTAATTAATTTATGATATCAGTGTTATCTAAAATATGATCTTTATATTTTTAGCAATTTTTATATAATGGAATTACTAATTCCATTCTTTATTAATTTTAAAAATTACAAATTGGCATATCAAACGTTGTAAAATTCATAAATTAATGTTTAACACCAGCTGGCAGTGTTTACACCTCTCGTCTGTCGAAGTTCTATTCAAAAACCATGTCCGAGAATTTTTGTAGGGAAGAGAAGAATTTTCCGTGACATAACAGTTCTTCCTCCCAATTTTAATATTTTTATGATATCATCGTATCAGTGGCACAGTTGACCCTACTGTTTCTTCTTTATATTCATGAGAAGTCCCTATATATAGGCCCTCATTAAATTCTACAAATTTATATCCATAAATAATTAATATTTAATTTTAAATTACTCATTTGGCAATTTTTTTTTAAAATTAGTTTAAATTTTATTTGTATTTATTTGATTATAGTTAGATGTATAATTATTTATTAAATTTATTCTATTTATTTTATTGATTTGACTTTCTTTTTTATTTTCTTTTAGCAATTAGTTTGCATAATATTTTTAATATTTTTTAGTTTAATTAATATTTCATATCATTTTCTTTTAATTAAAAAAAATTACCTTTGTTAGTATGAAAACAATATTATTCATGTTCAAAAATTTACTATGATTTTTATGGGTGAATATAATTTTTGTATCTATGTGTATTTTGCCCCTATTGATAAAAATTTCTGAATCCGGCCCTGCATCAAATTATATAATAAATTAAAAGATCTAAATAATTTATTTTTACAATAAGCTATTTTTCAAGAAAAAGACGACTTTACATAATATTAGATACATGTATTTAATCATGGATACACATGTGCACATACTTATATATATGAATAAATTTGCATCATAAAAAAATCAGAAAATTAAATTCTAGCAAATATAATAAACTTTATTTTTAAATCATTTTCTTATTTTGTAATATTGTTTTGGTTGTATATAATTTTTTATATTTCTTTTATAAGTAATATTTCACATAATAATATATTTAATTTTGTATTTTGTTTTCTTTTCATAACATGTCTAAATATATTATATTATAGTGAATAAAAAAACTATATTATATTATATAGCATAAAGTTGGATTATTATATTTTATATTTTATATAATAACTAAAAATGAATAAATGAAACTTATAAAATAATTAAATATGTATAATGCCATGGATTGCAACTAATTTTTATATATGAGAGACTTTTAATTCGGTGATTATGTGTAATGTTTAAATATAGATTTTATTGTTCGGTTGGATTATGTGGATTAGGATCAAAGATTAGTATATATAGTTGTTGTGATTTTATAAGAAGGAGTTTATGTCTTCCAACAGCGCTCAAGTGATTGTGTGCTTTATGAAGATGTTTTAAATTAAGACATCAATATCTAACTAGCGTGGTAACCAAATTGAACGGGATAATAATTAACACATTTAAGAGTTTTTTCAGTTTAAAAGAGAAATTAAAAAAAAAAAAAAAGATTTTGATTTGATTAAAAAAAGAAAAAATTGATGACTTTAGTCTATCACTCATGTAGAGAAAAAATATATATATAATAAAAGAGAGAGAATTAGTATCAAGGAGAGAGAGAGAGAGGTAATTAATAGTGAAAATTTCCAAGTCCATAACCATAACTGTTCAAATTTAAATAGTAACAACTGGAAAAGTCTTATTTATACTTACTGTAAGCTGTTGTTTTATATAACAAATCAATAGGCAAAGAGATATTTAGTTAATAATAATTCTTATGTCTATTTTTTTTTCTTTGTTAAAAGACTTATACATTTTTTTACTTTAAATATTATTATATTATTTATTTGATTATATTATTTATTTGATGTATACATCAAGTGTAGGCAGAATTTACTCGTAAGAACTTTAGGAAAGAGAACTAGATTTTTTTATTTTTAGAAAAGAGAACAAGACTTGAAATATTACTTGTATGATTAATGATGTTTTCTTTATTCTTTCTAAATTTTTATCTCTTATTTAATATAAAAAAAAATTAAAATGTAGAATTTATTTATAAATGAAAATTTTTGATTTAGTTAATTATTTTAAATTTTATAAATTAAATTTATAAGAGTGAAATAAATTTTTTTTTATATCGATATTAAATATGAAATTTTAAATAAATTGAAATTATTTATATCAAATTGGACGTTAGTAATAGATAATTTATCTTTAATTGATTTATAAAAATGAAATTATAATGATATAAATAAAGGTAAAATTATAAAAATGGCGTCTCAATTTTTAAATTTTTGCTATTTTAGTTTCTCAAATTTTTTTTTTTCAATCAAGTGCTTGAACACTTTAATTACTAGCTAATTAAGTGCTTCTAATCATTTTTAAGTTGCCGGAGTGCTAGAGTGCTGAGTCAGCTAACTCATCATATCACATCAGTTAATACATAAAAAGTGACTAAAATACCTTAAAAACATTGAATGAAATGACAAAAGAGTCCTTTTTACTGTTGGAGCTTTTTCATTAACATTAGAAGTAGAAATTGGTATTAGGATTTTTACTTTACTAACTTTTCTCTAACCGAAAAAAAAAATTTTGAACCTGTATTCTTGCGATTCAACGAATACAAAGCAAGTATAATATAATGCTCGTCAATTAATATCTAAATCGAAGATCATCATGTCGATTATGAAGATTTATTTAGTGTTTTGAACTGTTTTAAATAAAGAAAGGTAAGCTTTTGAATTGTGTTATCTTGTTATTGTTTTATTCATTGATGTTGTTTTATTCATTTATATATTGTTGTTGTTTTGAACTGCTCTAAGTAAAGAAAGGTAAGCATTTGATTTTTATAATGCATATTGAAAATCTCAAGTAAATGAGATTGATGTAAGTTCCTTGTTGTCTTTTTTTTTTTTTTTTTTTTTTTTTTTTGTGATAGTATGGAAAAGGAGTTGTATGTGCGGGATTTTTGGTGTGGTGGGGTTTTTCTTATAGGTCGCGGTCAAACTAAATGCGTGGGGGGTTATAACTTTGAGATGGACATTAACAATTTTGTCTTTAGTGTTCTAGAAGATAATCTGAGGGATAAAATGGAAAATTTATCAGTTAAGAAGGTCCACTTTAGGAAACCTAAACTACCTTTGGCACATGGGTTGATGCTTTTGTGTGAGGGGACCACTGCTACTTTGATAGAGATACTAAAAAAGAGAAGAGGCTTGAACTATTTCTAGAGCATAAATTTGAGGGAGTTAGTGCAGTATTTGAAGGTGAATGTGCTGATGTTAGGAAAAAAGATAGCAGAGAGGATGTGATTTTGGATTTTACAGTTGAAGATGTGGTTAATAGCATTAATGATTCAATAATTATTGGTACAGAAGAAAAGGGGGCAGGGCTACAGGTGTGGTTATTGAAGAAGAATTTAATACAGAGGTTAGATGTGAAGTAAATGACAGGGTAAATGAAGGTACTAATTGATTTATAACTCAAGCATCTTTGCATGAAGAAATCAATGCACTTCTAGGAAGCTTGCAAGAAGTGCAGGTTGAAGCAGAGTTTAATGATGACTTATTCGGATCAATACCAGAAAAAGTGCTTAGAGGGGAGATAGGGGCAAATGCAAGTGAACCTGTGAATATAGATGTGCATGTTGAGAATGAAGTTAATAATGAGCATGAAGCTGCAGATGAAGAAGAAAGAGTAGAAAGTGAGGATAAAAAATATGTTTTAGTTGACTATCAATACTTGTCTGATCAGGATGATGAGGAATTAGAAAAAGCAAAGGAAGCTTTGGGGAATTCTAGAAATAGAAGAAGAAGAAGAGCTCATATCAATAATAATCAGTTTGAGAGTGAAGCTGAAGCTTTTGGTGAAGCTTACAACCAAGGTGATAGCGCTGCAAATGGTGGATCTTCCTCAAGATTGTATTCTAGATTACTGGATGAAGAGCAAAATGGAAATGGTGATGTGGATACAGACATAGAAAGTGATGATGACAATTGAAGCTTTGAAAGTTTAGATGGTTTAGATGATGACCATGCTATGAGAAGAAAAATTAGATTTCTTGCATTTGATCCAAAGGCTGACAAAATCACATTTTGTTTGGGCATGACCTTTAGAGGGACTAATGAGTTTAAAGAAGTGGTGACAAAGTACTCTGTTCAGGAGCAAAGGGAAGTGAACATCATTAGGAATACAAATCTGCAAACTAGGGTGAAATGTGCAAAAAAGACTTGCCCTTGGACCATTTATGCAGACAAAGACAATGCTACTAATTTTTTTCAGGTGAAGAACTATATTGATGAGCATAAATAACTAGTAACAAGCAAGAATATGAGGTTCACAACTAAGTGGTTGGCAAGAAATTACACAAGTATAAGTCCATTGAAGCAATAAAGTTAATTGATTTGAAGAATTTAGTGAATGTTGATTTGAAGGTGGAAATGACTTTAACACAAATTAGAAGGGCTAAATTGCTAACAGTGGAGAAGATGCAAGGAGATTTAAAATATGAATATGCTAGGCTATGAGACTACTTATATGAGATTAAGAGGTCTAACCCAGGGAGCACAATAGAGATGAAGGTTGAAAGATCACTTTCAGATCAACTGCCTTTATTCGAAAGACTTTACATTTCATTTGATTGTCTTAAGAAGGGCTTATTAGGAGGTTGTAGGAAAATCATTGGGCTGGATGGGTGTTTTTTAAAAGGCAAAGTTAATGGTGAGATACTTGCAGCTGTAGGAAGGGATGGGAACAACCAGATGTTCCCTATTTCATGGAGTGTTGTTAATAAGGAGAACATGATTACATGGAATTGGTTTATTGAATTGTTAGCAAAGGATTTAGACATGAAAGATGGTTTTGGATAGACAATTATCACTGATCAACAAAAGGTATTGAAATTCATTTTTAATCTTTAATAATTATTCCTCTAATTATTTTGCATGAATTATGATACATAACTGATACTTTTTATATTTCTATTTTGCTTGTTAATTTAAGGATTACTTGATGCTGTTGGAAATTTATTGCCTATGGCAGAACATAGGTGTTGTGCTAGGCATTTGTATGCTAATTGTAGGAAGAAGCACAAGAACAAGGATCTTCATAAGCAATGGTGAATGTGTGCAAAATCAAACAATATGCCTGACTTTGAGAAAAATATGAAAGAAATGAAGAGACTGAATCCACAAGGCTTTGAAGACATGCTCACTACATGTCCAAGGCATTGGTGCAGGGCATATTTCAATACCGAGGTGAAGTGCGATATTGTTGATAATAATTTAATTGAAACTTTTAATGGCATGATTGTTGATTTTAGGACAAAAAATATTTATTCAATGTTAGAGGACATTAGGAAGCTGGTGATGAATAGGTTGAAAGATAATAGGGACCAATGTGATAGATGGTTGTGTGATTTTGGTCCTAAAATTAGGAAAAAACTTTATGACAGTTGTGTTGAAAGCACAAACTGTCAATTGCTGTGGACTAGTGACAATGGGTTTGAAGTTGAGTATAAATGTGATATGTAGTTGATTTGAAGAACACGACTTGTCCTTATAGGGGTTGGGAGTTGATAGGAATTCCCTATCATCATGTTGTTTGTGCTATCCACCACATTGATAAAAATCCTGAAGATTACGTGCATGAATGTTATAGGAAGGATATGTATAGGAAAACCTATGCACATATGATGGGAGGTTTAAATAGCCAGAAATTTTGGAGTAAGAGAGTAGTTGATCCACCTCAACCCCCAAATAACTTAAGAATGCCTGGAAGACCTAAAAAGAATAGACTAAAAGAAGTTGGGGAAGGTAGCAACAGGTACAAAATGTCTAGGGCTAACAGGGCAATAACATGTCAAATTTGTTATGAGACAGGACATAACAAAAAGACATGCCCTGCAATTAAACAACAAAAGTCAGCTCCAATTTCAAGTCAAGAAGTTCATTTTGATTCAGCAAACATTGATCTAGGTTCTCCTGCTCCAAATGTCATGAATATACCTGATAAGCTACCTATGAGTATTTCTGCAATTTTGGGATTGAAATTTGATCGTTGAGTTGTATTGCTTACATTTATGTTGTGTGTTCTTTGAATTTGCAGGTTATTCACAAGAATAATGATGCAAGAGTTGCTAATATAGACACAACTGTTAATAATGAGTTAAATGTTAATGATGGCATCACAGTTGACAGTCAAGATCAAGTATCGATCATTATTTTTGCAATTTTGGGACTGAAATTTTGAACTTTTTGTGTTTACTAATAATTTGATAATTGAGTTGTATATTGCTATTTTTTATTTGTGTTATAAAGGGTTTCAATGCAACCCAAGCATCAAATGAAAGAGGTCAAAGTTCAGCACCTTCATTAAGCAATGATGACAAATCATAATTATATGCCATTAGTTACAAAAGAAGGAAACCTAATTATGTAGAAGCTACTCAGCCTAGATTGAGACCATGGAAGCCACCAGGTGTTTCAAAGCTTCCATGTGGCTATGGGGTGTACACAAATTTGAGAACAAAGGCACAAATTATAAATGTAAGCTCACTGCACACATTATTAGTTACAATATATATTTATACGGTTGTGTCTGTTTGGATGTGCTAAAGTAATTAAAAAAAATGGTAATGGTGATGCTTGTAGCCACGAACAAGAAGTGAACAAGTAATATCCATTGGGGGCATAAGAAGAGTGGGAAATGAGTCTGAACCTTCATTCATGACAGAAAAAATACAAGGATTTATGAAGAGGGGAAAGAAATTCATAACATCAAGCACACTTAAGGTAATATTTAACAAACTATGTACATGTACTTCTGTGGTAATGTTTATTGGTGATCTTATTGAACTCTTCATTATCTGCTGGCTTTTATTGCCTTATTTGTTGCCATTTAATATAGTTTTGTAACTTGTGATTATTGCTTATATGTGTGTGTGTATATTGAATCATTTACAGGCTAACAGTCAAAGAAAAATTAATGAGAAAACATCAAACAAAAGGGCACATCATGGTAGGACTGCAGAAGGCTAGAGAAGAGGAAAAAAGGCACATCATGGTAGGACTATAGAAGGCCAGAACCCACCAGTTTCAACACAAGAGTCTAATGCCAGGAAGGAGTTTTAATTTAATGGAGAATGCCTACATTTTGCTATTTTTGTGAACAATCAATGTGAATTTAGTATATGTAATTATAGCCAAGCTTACTTAGACTTTTTGCTTATTGCAACTGCTAATATATATTTTGCAAGAATAGCATATATGCATTCTTGATTTATGGTTATTGTATGTACTTACATTAACAATTTGATGTTATTGTTGACAATTATTTTTCTTTAATGACATGAATGATATATTATATATATATGGCAGTTCTTTTTTGGTATTTTGTTATTACTGAAGATCAGTGAATTGAATTGGGATTGAGTTTGTTTGGTATTTGGTTTTTAAGACATGATTGTTTGGTTATTACTTAGCTTTCTAAAGGCTTATGCACAATCTTAACATGGAATGCTGAGATCAAAATATAAGTTACAATTAAATAGGCCAGTCTTATCTGTGCTGTCACTGAATTCAGATTCATTTTTTTGCCAGTTTTTGACATTCTTAGGTGGTGAGAACTTCATGAAACTTGTGGCCTTTGCCACATTTATAAATGAAACTTCTGCAAAATTTCATGTATGAGTAAGAACAAGCATCATACATGACTGTAGTATACTAAGAACAAGCATGTAGTTGCTACCATGATGAAAATGTGAGTACACAATTTTGCATCATTTTATATCACTTTGCAAGATGAAAATCTGCAAATTTTTTGCTTTCAGCATTCTGCACTCTTCATTCTTCATGTATCATATCAAGTTAATCAAACTGCATTACATAGGTGATACACATTGATAAACCCAACATTTGACCAAATGACCATTTGATCTGCATACCCACTAAACCAAAACAAAATATTAAACCCTTCTACCCCTCCTAATATCTACTCAAACCATATTAAACATAACTACTTCTAATCTTAAACTCCTAATCATAACCATTAACCCATTATAACTTACATTACTATTAACCCCTAATCAACAGTAACCCCTAATCATAACTTACATTACTTGAATATTATCACAATTACCAAGAGAATCACCAAAAGCCACAATTTTTTTTCTCTTCCTTTGCTCTTTTCTAACTCCCTTTCCATATTTTCTTTTCTTCGCAACAATTCAAATATTAGCCCCCTTGTTATTTGATCGACTTGATTCTCAGCCTATTTATTTGCCCATTTAAATTTTCTCTTGCAGACTGATTTTTACAAGACCAAAAAAGCCTCCCAAGATTATCACTCGTCCAAGATGTCCTTATTATGTGTCGTTTACCACATGGGTAGTGCCGAATTTCTTCCATTTGTGAGTAATGTTATTCTTCGTCTTCTTCTATCTCTCTTTTACAGATTTAGGTTTTTTTTTTTTTTTTTTGTTATGAGGCAAACATTGAAAGAGGGAAAGTAGATTTTGATAAGGGCATTTTTATCATTCGCTCTACAATGCTCACGTGAAATATGGATGTGGCATTATGACTAAGCAAATGTGGGTTCATATTAAGCTGACTCAGCACTTCGGCAACCTAAAAAAGGTCAGAAGCACTTAATTAGCTAGTAATTAAAGTGTTCAAGCAATTGATTGAACAAAAAAAATTTTGAGACACCAAAATAGAAAAAATAAAAAGTTGAGACATTATTTTTATAATTTTACCAAAAAAAAAAAAAAAATGAATTCATAATATTATTTTACTCAATTCAAGATATAAAAATATTGTACTAATAATAAAAAGCTGCTAGACTTACATTTGACTTTGAAACCAATATCGTTGGGCAAAGTTCCGCTGTCTTTCTCATGTGTTAGTGAAAAGGAAGCACACATAATTAATCAATTAAGATAAAACAACAATTTAAAAACAAAAATAAAAGTGGAAAAATTCCAATGAAGACTTCTATTTTTTGTTGGTAAATTAAACGAGGAGTCTAAAGTTTTTACACAAATAATGCTATATAATTATTAAATATACGTTGAATTATGGCTCATATTTATTAGAAAAAAATTAATTGTATCACTGAAGAATTTTAAAAAAGCTCACCGAAACATAACTTAGTAGTAAGTGTATATATAATTTAAAAAATAAATTCAAATTCGATTCACTTCTCCTCGTATTAAAAATAAAATAAAATAAAATAAAATAAAAACTTAAAAAAAGAGAAAATTTTCATGATGGAGTGTCTATTCAGCCTGTCAACAAATAGATGGGAGTGTCTAAATAGTTAGATGATTTATTATTATATTAGAGTGATTATTTAATTTTTATTTATATAAAATTATACAATTGGTTTGAAATAAATAAATTTAACATATATAATTCATTTAAATATGAATTTCAAGTAAAATAAATAAATTCTCATATTTGGAGCAACATAATTTAAAATATGAAATTTAATTAAATTTCATATTTTTTATGTTTGAAATAAATTTATAATTGAATTATTTTGTTCTTATTTTCTAAAATACTATCAACATAATAAATATTATTGAAAATATAATACAATTAAAAAATAATTATACCTCATTTTTATAATTAATTTTTAATTTTCAAAATATGAAAATATAATTAGTTGTGAGATAAACAAATAAAATAAAATAAAATAAAAAGAGAAAAATATTAGAAAAAAAAAAGTGAAGGTGAGAGAAGAGAGAGAAAGAGATGAAAGAAGAGGAGAAAGTAATGAAAGGTGAATGAGAAAAGAGAGAGATGAAGATGAAGGAGAGATAGAGAGAAGAGGGGAAAAATATATTTTTGTTCATAACAATTATTTTGCTAATTTTATAGAATTCATTTTAAAATTTCTTCATTTTAAAATGAATTCATTTTAGTTATATTCAATTATATAAAATTAAATTCATAAATTAAAATGAGCATTTTTTTTAATATTTTAAATATAAAATTTTTGAAAATATGAAATTTATTTATTTCAAATGAGATGTTAAACTTTTTTTTTTTTAGCATGGGAAAAATCGAACTTGAATTTATTATCCAGACCGTATATACACTTATTATTAAACTATACTTTGATAATGAGATGTTAAACTTGAAATAATTTAAATAAGATTATAATATTCATTCTTAAAATATAATAAAAAGCAGACGATAATTTATAGATATAAATATATATGTCAAATTAACTAAATGAAATTCTCATATTCATTTTTTCTTTATTCTATAATTTGTATTTTTTTTTTCAAGAAATATTATATACAAATAAATATTAATTCAAATATTAATCATATATTATAATCTAATTTGGACAGAAAATAAATTCAAACAAATCTAATTATGACAAGAAATAAATTTAAATCACACTTACGAATACATGGTTCGAATCTGGAACCAAATTCTAGGAATTCAGTTTTAGTCATTTAGGCTATGCCTCATTGGCTTTATAATTTGTATGTTCAAAATTAAAGAAAAATGTTTCAAAATAGACAAATTAATTACCAAACCTATTTAGAAGCAACTTATTATCATGTGCTTGGCTTTGTATAAAATTTTTCTTTCTTGTAGATGCATGCACTTATGCAACTTATGTCGACAAGAATGAGCCAAATTTGTCAATTTGTTATTTTTTAATTTTCTTTCTAACACCAACTATCTTTAATTTATCCACGTGCTACTAAAATAGCCTTCGTATTAATACTAAGTGTGTGTCTGAATCGAAGTTAAAAATATAGAGTGTAATAATTACAAGTGTAACTATTAAGAGAGTAATATAGTTACAGGTGTAATAGTTAAATTGTTAATCTTGTCTGACAACTCAAGGGTAATGGATAAGCTATTAATATGGTTAACTGAGTTTTGTATAAAATATTAATTTTTTTAATAAAAAACTTAATTTAAAAAAAAAAAAGACATTTTTCACAATTTTTTTACTAACTAAAACAAATTATATATATTTTTTAAGAAAAAACTTATCATATTTTAATGAATAAAGTAATACTATAAAAAAAAATAAATCTGCAATCAATCATAATCTACAACTAAACAAAATAAAAAAAAAAATCAGTTAAACAATTCTATAAATGAAATCCAAAATAAAAAAAAATTCCATAAAAAAGAAAAAAAAATTTCATTTTCCTTTTATAATAGACAGTCTCGTCTCTTTTTTACACGTTTATTTTTATTACACGTCTTTACCCTAACCTCTCATAGGTTAATGAATTAAAGTTTAATTGGGAGTAATTGTTAAGAAGTTTAAACATTAACTTTGATATCTAAAAGCTTACCAAACAAAATTAAAGAGGGTTAAAGTATTACAGGAGTAACACTTAATCCCTTTTAACCTCGATTCAAACGCACAATGGATAAACTATTAATATGATTATCTGGGTTTTGTATAAAATATTCATTTTTTTTTAATGAAAAAACTTAATTAAAAAAAAAAAAGACTTTTTCACAACTTTTTTACTAACTAAAACAAATTATATATATTTTTTAGGAAAAAACTTATCATATTTTAATGAATAAAGTAATATTATAAAAAAATAAAAATAAATCTGCAATTAATTATAATCTACAACTAAACAAAATTAAAAAAAAAATAAATTTTCAGTTAAACAATTCTTTAAATGAAATCCCAAATAAAAAAAATTCCATAAAAAAGAAAAAAAATTTCCTTTTCCTTCTATAATCGACAGTCGCATTTATTTTTTGCGCGTTTATTTTTATTACACGTTTTTACCCTAGCCTCTCCTAGATTAATGAGTTAAAGTTTAATTGGGAGTAATTGTTAATGAGGTTAAATATTAACTTTAATATCTAAAAACTTACCAAATAAGATTAAAAATGATTAAAGTATTACAGAAATAACACTTAACCCTTTTAACTTCGATATTAAGACATATATAGTATAGTATAGATAGAAAGATATAGATATTTTCACATATATATGCAAATTATTATTATCATTAATTCTATTAAATTTAAATATTACCTTATAATAATTTTGAATATTAATATAAATAAAATATATAAGCCAAATTTATTATATATGGGTAAATTAAAAGAATGATAAAAAAAATATTAAA
>CATKHJ010315822.1:0-14793 GCA_949750685.1 Vernicia montana
CGAATCGGAGTTCCGTTTCGAAAAATGAGACTGGTTTTGAAAAAAGGAAGATTTGATTGCTTAATTACCCAATTTTAATTAATTAAAAGGATTAATTAATTAAAGTGATTAATTAAAAGGATTTTTTAATCAAATTGAGTGAGGACTTAATTTAAAGAAAATTAATTAATTAATTAAAATTAATTTTTAATTAATTAATTAATTATGATTACTCAAAATGAGTGTGGAAAATACTTAGAGAGAGATAGAAGAAGCAAATGGATAGCCGATCGACAAATGCTTGAGGTGTCATTTGAAAGGAAGAAATAGGGGGATATTTAAAGGAGCAGGTGGGGGTAAAAAAAAGACCAAAAAGGGCTTTAAAAGCATAAAAAATGGGGAGTAAAAGGGTAAAATGGCGAAAAGGGGACCGGCAGTGAAGAGGTCCCACGGTCGGTCAGACGCGTCAGGTTTGACCTGATGCATCTGCCACTGACGCGCAGCAGGCGCGTCAGTGTGGATGCTCGAGGTGGCTCGCGAAGGCCGCGAGCCACGGCAGACGCGCTGATGAGCCTCGTGGACGTCCGCGAGGCGGCCCAGAAATCTAGTTCGATTTTCAGGATTTTTCGGGTCAGTTTTCAAGAGTTTCTGAAGTCTGAAAAATTACCGGTCAGTGGCGGTGGATCCAAAATTAATTATCGGATATATTGGCAGTCAGTTTTGAGAAAAATTCGGTCAGTTTTGAAAAAATACTATATGGTACAGATGGTCCTGTCAAGATCAGAAAAGTGTCAGTCTGGATAGAAAAATATTCTGATCAGCTCTGGTGAATTTAGAAATATTTTTGGGACAATTTGACAATCTACTTTGAGGAAATCTGGTCAGTCTCGGAAAAATACTGTCTGGTACAGATGGCCCGATCGGGATCAGGAAAGTGTCGGTTTGGATAGAAAAATATTCTGATCAGCTCTATGAGTTCATAAATATTTTTAAGGGTGCTAAAATGAGGGTTCACAGTTGCCCCCTCATCTAAATTGTCTAATTGCTAGACAGTTTTGAGGAGCGTAAAGCCGAAAGTTTTGATGGATCTAGTGCAAGGCTTTGAACTAGTGTCAGGCTCCGATTGACATCACACATGAAATGCTTGTGGCTTCCTTATTGAGCACTACTAAGACAATGTCTATATCTTTCAGCGATCAGGACATCCCGCAAGGTGGGGAAAACCACAACCAAGCTCTGTATATCACAGTAATGACTCGGGGCAAAACTGTGCCCATGGTACTAGTGGATAACGGGTCAGCCCTGAACATATGCCCACTGAAATTGGCCAACAGCCTAGGATTAGAGGCAACGGATTTTACTCCGTCAAATCAGGTCGTGCGAGCTTATGACATCAAGAGGGAGGTCTTGGGTGTTGCTACCTTGAATGTGACCATTGGACCCATCACTATGCCAATCTCCTTCCAAGTAATCGATGTCCCGACCTGTTTCAATCTGCTTCTGGGAAGGCCGTGGATCCATCAAGTCAAGGCAATTCCTTCCTCTCTTTACCAAAAATTGAAGTTTCCCCATGGTGCACATATCATTACGGTCAAAGCTGATGCATATGGGAAAAATGACCATCCAAGCTCTTTTCCTGTTTTGGAAATCAACCCTGAACCCACCAGTGTTCCTCTATCGGGCTTCTCCTTTGGCTTTGCCCAGTTCATCCAAGGGGAAGGTAAATAGTTCGTTTCTTTTGATTTTGGCCCGTATGGGAATGTGGCTGTGGCCAACATGATGAGAAAAATGGACTATTTTCCAGGTTTAGGTCTTGGAAAGAACTAGCAAGGGATAACTTAGTTTCCAGAGTACCTTACTGCCACTGCTCCATTCGGCTTGGGCTACAAGCCCACATCAAAGGACATGATGGAACTAGAGGAGAGAGCCAAGCTGAGGGCTAATGCCAAGAGGTGAGGTGAGACCTATGATTGGCCTATGCGCCCATACTTTAAAACCCTGAATAGGTATTTTGTGAAAGAGGGTGAAGATTTTCCCTATTGTGCTTTTCCCGAGCCTTGGTATTGCCCTATTTCTTGAAAACTAACTCCTAGTTTCAAAATTTTCTTTGATGTCAGGCTCAGTTTAGAGGGCTGCGAGCCAGTCTATTTGTTGGAGGAGGATTGGGAAACAAGCATGGAGCCCTCTCTTTTCGAATCCATCCACATGATCACCGAACACCAAGAACCTGATTCCACCAAGCTCATCCACCCATCTCAATCTCCACCCAATAACTGGTATTTCGAGGAGAGCACTGACCCTGTCATGCCACCATCCGAGTCCTTTGAGTCTGTAACTGAGTCCTCTGAATTTAAGTCTGTATCTTCTGAGTCTGTACTGTCTGATGTTGAAGTTGAGTCTGTCGAGTCAAATTTTGTAATCCACCCTGTGGGCCTATCCTTTACTGTAACCATGATGATGGGAACTTCATCAGAAATAAGAAGTTTGACTTTTCTGCTTACTTTTCCCATTCTCTATGCTCTACTTCATCTGATTTGTCATTAAATGAGACATCTGAAAAAAGAAAATAAAAAATGAAAAAGGCAAAGAATCTATCAATTATGGCATAGAGGAAAAACCCAAAATCACATACATTGCATCTGCATATCATGATACATAGGCATTGATTGAAAAAGTTCATTGGTTCTTAGACTTTTTTGCATGGGAACCGAAGGATATGGTGGGGGTAGATCCAAGCATCGCAGTTCACAAGATCCTGACCTACGAACATGTGAAGCCTATTAAGCAAAAGCTGTGCAGAATGGTCTTTGAAGATCAAAGAAGAAGTAACCAAATTGTTGGACAATTAGTTCATTGAACTAATCACTTACCCTTCATGGTTAGTAAACATAGTGCCTGTCCCCAAGAGAGATGGAAAAGTTCGCATATGTGTTGACTACAAGGATCTCAACAAGGCTTGCCCGAAAGATGACTTTCCTTTGCCTCACATTGACTTGTTAGTAGACCATATGGCAGGTGCATCAGTGGTCTCCTTGACTGACCTCTATGCAGGTTACAATCAAGTCCAAGTATATCCTCCTGACAAGGAAAAGACATCTTTCATAACAGAACGGGGCACCTATTGTTATCGGGTCATGCCCTTTGGTCTAAAGAACACCGGGGCAACATATCAGAGGATGACAACTACTATCTTCCATGACATGATGCATAAAGATGTCAAAGTATATGCAGATGACATGGTGATAAAGTCTGAGACCCCTGAAGAACATCTAAAAGCCTTGGAAAGATTTTTCCTGAGACTTAGACAATACAATCTCAAGCTGAATCCAGCTAAATGTGTCTTCGGCCCCTCTTCAGGTGTGTTCCTCGGACATTTAGTCAGCCGACGGGGGTATAGAAGTGGATCCGGGTAAGTCAAAGGAAATCATAAAAATGCCACCTCCTAAAACTAGAAAGGAGATAAGAGGTTTCCTAGGTCGCCTACAGTACATCAGTCGTTTTATTGCGCAACTGGCAGATGTTTGTGGACCAATTTTCAAGTTACTGAGAAAATGGGCCTCTAAGTAGTGGAACGAGGAATGCCAGAAAGCCTTTGACAGAATCAAGGAATATCTGCTAAATCCACCCGTGTTGTAGCCTCCGTGGCCAGGTCAACCATTACTGCTTTATTTATCAGTTACTCCAAAAGCTATAGGCGCAATGCTAGCTCAGAATGCCTCAGACTCTCACAAAGAAAATGCCATCTATTACCTAAGTAAGCGTATGTTGGCTCATGAGCTTAACTATAATCATATTGAGCAACTATGTTTAGCTTTGGTATGGGTATGCCACAAATTCCAGCATTACCTATGCTCATACATAACCCATGTGCTAGCTGACAAGAGCCCTTTGAAATTCCTTATGGAGAAGCCGGTTCTTGATAGCAAAATGGCATAATGGATGGCAGTACTTGCAGCATTCGACCTAAGATATGTTCCAAGAAAAGCAGTAAAAGGAAGTATAATCGCTGACCAGTTGGTTGCAGCCCCTCTAGATGGTGAACCGTTTGAGCCTAAATTCCTAGATGAGGATATCTTGACCATAGATCCTGAAGTATGGAAGTTATTCTTTGATGGTGCATCTAACAGCAAGGGCTATGGAGCCGGAATATTTCTTGTCACCCCAAAGGGAGATCACCTACCCATGGCAATCAAGCTAGTCTTCGAAGTGACTAATAATGAGGCTGAATATGAAGCCTGCATAGCCGGCTTAGAAGCGGCTATCAATATGAGAATAGATCAACTCAAAGTCTACGGTGACTCAAACCTGATTGTTTCCCAAGCCCTTGAAAAGTGGAAAATAAGAGAAGAGCGTTTGGTTCCTTACCATCAACTTTCCTTTCACTACCTGCCAAGGGCTAGGAACCAGTTCGTCGATGCCCTGGCCACTTTAGCCTCAATGATAGATGTGAGTGACAATGAAATACACAGACCTATTGTCATTGAACTAAAGAGGAAGCCTGGGTATTACGCCATGTGTATGAACCTTCAACTAGCCGATGTCAAACCTTGGTTTTGGGATATCTTCAACTACATTCAAAACGGCAAGTACCCAGAGGGAGCCTCCAAAATAGATCGGAGGACCCTGAGGCAGTTAGCTACTAACTTTATACTCAATAGGGATGTGTTATACAAGAGAGCCTGGAACAACATCCATCTGAGATGTGTGACTGAAGAAGAAGCTCAACAGATCATGGAATGGGTCCATGGCGGGGAAGAGGGCCTGCACATGAACGACATTGCTTTGGCTTGAAAAATCAAGAATTTGGGTTATTTCTGGCTGACCATGAATGAGGACTATGTGAAGTATTGTAGAAATGTCATAAGTGTCAAATCTTCGCCAAGCTACAGCATCGGCCACTTGTGACACTGAATCCCATAACGACGCCATGGCCTTTCGGCACCTGGGGAATAGATGTCATCGAAAAAATCTCCCTGAAGTCCTCTAGTGGTCATGAATACATTCTTGTGGCTGTGGACTACTTTTTAAAATGAATTAAAGCGGCACCATATCAGGTCTTAAACTCTAAGAAGGTGGCCCATTTCATTCTAACCAATATCCTTTATCAGTTCAGAACCCCCTTTGAGATAATCACTGATAATGGCTCCCACTTTCAGAAAGAAGTAGTTAGACTGCTCCAAAAAGAAGAAATCCAGCATCACCGCTCCTCTCCCTACCAGCCATAGACTAATGAGGCAGTTGAGGCTGCCAACAAGACCATTAAGACCATTATGCAGAAAACCATTGTGAAGCATAGAGACTGGCATGAGCATCTACCTGTCGCATTATGGGGGTACAGAACCACAGTCCGCACTCCCACAGGGGCAACCCCATATGCCTTGGTTTACGGAATGGAGGCTGTCCTCCCCATTGAAATGCAAATTCGCTTTGCTAGGGTGATGAGAGAAAGCCAGCTAAGCGAAGCGGAATGGATTAGAGGCTATCATGACCAATTGAATGCCATCGATGAAAAGAGAATGGATGCAATGTATAGAATCCAAGGTTATCAACAGAAACTTGCCAGGCATTTCAACAAGAAAGTGAAAGACAGGGGTTTGCAAGAAGGAAACCTGGTCCTGAAAGAGATCCGAGCTCCCGTGCACGACCCAAGAGGAAATTTCAGACCAAATTGGGTTGCGCCATAAGTACTCAAAAAGATCCTATTCGGCGGTGGCGCTATCCTCATAGACGTGGATGGAAACTAGTTCTCCAACCCTTGCAACCTGGATTAGTTGAAAAGATACTTTGTCTAAAATTGATGTTTATAGTTAGTTTTTGTTTTTTAATGCATTGTAATCAGAACTACATGGACTTGATTCTCCTTAAAAGAAAATGATAGAAAAATGATGTAAGGGATACATAGGCAGCCCAAATCATAGTACAAAGAATTTTTGTTCACATGAAAAAGCATCTAATTCTCTTTTCCTCTGTGCCTAAATGCATCACTCACTCCGTTCTTTTGCCAAAACAAAAAAATAATAATAATAAAAAGAAAATGCTTGCTAAGCTGAAAACCTGAAAGGGCGGCTTAGGAAAAAATTAGAGCAAGTTCGGCAAGCTGAAAACCTAAAAAGGCAGCTTTAGAGCTAATAAAAAAAATGTTGAAAAGTGCTCGCTAAGTTGAAAACCCACAAGGGCGGCTTAGGCAAAAATTAGAGCAGAATAAAAGATGTCTCATATATTGATGACCAGATTTTATAAGATACAATCCATCATCACAAAAGGATAGCCTTTCCTATGTCATATATAGCTTATCCTGTATCGTATAGTCATATCAGCTTGCAGGCATGAAACAAAAATAGAAGACCTGCAGCAAAGGTCCTAAACAGCTACAAAGCAAAATAAAAAAAAACAATGTCATGTCCAGATCTAAACTATCCTCCTCCTCCTCCTTCTAGGATGCACATCCCGTGTGCTATCATCCGAGTGTGAGCCCCTCACAATCTTGTGAATCTCCTCCAGGGTCACGTCTGTCCTCAAAGTCTTAGTAGCCCCCTCAGCTGTAGTAGGCGGAGCACTGGCAGAACCTGAGCTGACCCCCACTGTCGCCCCAAAAAGTCTAATATGAGTCCCTGCAGCTCCAGAACTGCTCCTAGAAATACCCTTTCGTGCAGTAGCAGCCCATGAACCAGTCCTAGCTGCTGCAACAGGAATCCTCCTCAAAATACGAGAAACAACAATCCTCCTATTTGCCCTAGCTGTAGTAATCCTCCTCTGCACCACGATTGTAGTGTCCCCCTGCCTCCTCACTGCAGTCACAGTCTCCTCTGTCACCGCTACCGCAGTCTGAGTTATTGATGCAAACCATGCAGCCTGTAGTGTCAAGCCCCCAGTAACTCCTCCAACCTCCTCCGAAGGTCGTGTCTCTCCCCCTGTCTGTCCTACTGTCTCATCACCAGCTGCACCCCCAGTAGCCTCTCCTTCCTCTGTGGTGTCACCCTCTATCTCTTTGAGTAAGGCAACTCGGTGCTCTCTCTCGGCAGGCCAAACCACCTCAACCACCCAACTGTATACCCCTCGGTAGTCCTAAAGCCGATCCTTGGACATATCACATGATAACTCCTCATCCAACCACCCCTGATAGCTCTGGCAATGAGAGCTATAATATGTGCAGACTCCAAGAAAGGTACAACTGGGGGCACGTCCTGAGTCAGGCCCATCTGCCTCATAACTCTCGTCCCCTGATAAAAGGTCGTCCAACTCAGACCAAGCAAACAGACCACCCGATACCCGTGGCTCATGGTCATGAAGGACTTGATGCCATACCACTGACAATGCCAAAGTACGTCCTCTAGGGCAACCTCCAGCAATCACCCCATCCACTCCCTAACTGAGCCTCGGCGAACCTAGATCGACCTCATGCGGTACTGAGAAGCCGTGTAAGGACTCCTTGTAGGGGCAACCACCACTCTAAGATGATCTATGAGCCAGACTTGCAAGATAACCCAAGAAATCCAAAATCAAACACCTATAAAGCATCAATAAAAGGAAGGGTAAGACAGACATACTATTTCCTTACCTGAAGGATAATAGGGGAGACAGTCCATCTCTCCAGGCCTCGTACACAGCAATCCAAGCTCAATAGTGTCTCAGCCAACACTGCCCTGGCTACAGAACTGCTCTGCTCCATCTGGAGTACCAAACTAGTCACCCTAGCGTCACCCCATCCAACAGAACTAAGGAATAGGTACCCTGATGTCAAACAAAAAACCAGAGCTCTCATCCTGAGTCTCTGTCCCCTCATGTCTCCAGAATCACCAATTTCTTGGAACTCTGCAATCACTGCAGTCAGATCCACCTGGCTATCAATGACCATCTGGCTCGCAGCACCCTTAGGCAAGTCCAAAAACTCCTGAAAAATCCAAAAATGTTCCACTCTAAACTATAGCAACACCAGGACTGCCTCGGGGTCGCAGCCGATTATAGCGTTGAGCTCCTCAAATGTGAGGCAAAGCTCCTCCATGGCCACACCAAAGTGAAAAACACGGCCACCGGATCCCAGAACCTAAAACATGCCCTCAGAAAATCTCAATACACCCGAACTCCCCACAGTGTCACCATCGCTACAATGTCATATCTACCCAAATTGATTCTCTCCACCTTCTTGAGTTTCTTAGTCCATACATGCATGCTATGACTGAAATACGGCTCCATAAATGGTGAATTCAGAAGAAAATAAGTGAAGAAGTAATAAAAGATCGAAAACTGGAGAAAATTTTGAAAAACGGGCAGAGTTTTGGCACAAAAATCAAGAGATGAAGGGTTTTGCCTTGGGATGGGTGCTTATTTATAGGCAAATGATAATCACATCAAGAAGAAAGAGAAAGCTGCCAGAAAAATGACTCTGCCGTCAGAAGCACTGGCGGATCTGCCAATGCTCTGGGAGGATCCAGTAGACACTCTGGCGAATTTGCCAACTATTCTGGTGGACGCTCGACTTTTTTCTGTCCTTTTTAGCTTTTTAGTCCCCCACAACACCAGCAGGGCCCCACAGCACGGTTTCAGACTGTTTTCTTCCCTCCTTAGGATAGAAAATTCAAAAACTAGACTTTTTCAGAGTTTTTTGAGACCGGGGTCGAGCAAAAGTAATAAATCAGAGCCGTAATTCAGCGAAACTCACATCTTAGGCCATGCATTCTTTGCACAGAAACTGCATACATGACATGTAATTTTATTATTTTGTAGAATATGCATTCATGATGCATAAACATACACGGAAGGGCAAAGCATTGGAAGAGTCGCATAATAAATCATGTATACACAGACATACATCATCGGCATCATCATAACACAGAACATGAAATAAAAGTGCATACATCAGTGCATAATCATAATGGTACAGTCCCCAGTGGAGTCGCCAATTGTGAGGCCTCGCCCGAACGCCTCTCCCCTCACTTGGGAATGCCTTAAGGAAAGGCTAAGCGATTTTTAAGGGAAGTTAAGGTACGAGTTTCGGTGCTCACGATTGGAAGCGGCTATCGCCTCGAAAAATTGATTTTTGATTTTTTTTTAAAAGGACTCGGGAGTAGTCACCCTAATTTATTTTAAATGGAAAAATTAAGGAAAAACCCAATTTGATTCCAATTTATTAATCTTTGATTAATTTACCCAAGGATAAAGTCACTAGTCCTCGAACCAGGTTGAGCTCGGGGACTAGGTTTTTGGTTTCAAATAATCTTGATTTGGCTTTTAAGTTTAATTTTGACTTTGAAAATTGATTCCATGAATGACAAGTATTAATGACGATTTATAATGCATGATCATTGTATATTTATGAAATATGTGGAAAAATAAAGAGTAAGTATTTAAACATCCACAAGTAAATGAGAGTATTTCCTCTAGTCCTTATGGGTACTAAGAAAATTACAAAATCGCTCCTTTACTCCAAAAATAATTTAATTAACTAATAATTGATTTAATTGAAATTTACAAGAAAAGTATAAATTGACATTTTACATGAAAAATAAAAGGGGAAGGGGGTTGATTGGGATTTGGATTTGAAACTTGGATTTAGACTCCAAGCTTGCCTATGTACCCCATTGAATGGGGATAAAACCCACGTAGTTGATTCCACTCTGAGGTGGAAGGGGGTTTAAAAATCGGTCAGATTTGATTGGTTTAGTTTGGTTTAGGATTTGAGTAAGGGTAAGAAATTATACCTTCTTTGTGGGTTTGAGTGGTGGGAGAGTGGTTTTACCGGATCGAAGTTCTTTTTCGTAAAACAAGATTGATTTTGGAAAAAATGCTTTTTAATTACTTAATTACCCAATTTTAATTAATTAAAAGGATTAATTAATTAAAGTGATTAATTAATAAAATTGAGTGAGGACTTAATTTAAAGAAAATTAATTAATTAATTAAAATTAATTAATTATGATTACTCAAAATGAGTGTGGAAAATACTTAGAGAGAGAGAGAGAGAGAGAGAGAGAGAGAGAGAGAAGAAGCAAATAGATAGCCGATCGACAAATGCTTGAGGTGTCATTTGAAAGGAAGAAATAGAGGGGTATTTATAGGAGCAGGGGGGGAGGGTTGAAAAAAAGACCAAAAAGGGCTTCAAAAGCAGAAAAAGTGGGGTAAAAGGGTAAAATGGCGAAAAGGGGACCGGCCCCGAAGAGGTCTCTCGGATGCGCGTGACAGACACGCGCGTTTGCGAGCGTGGCTCGTGGCATCCGCTAGCAAGGCTGGCGGCCGGTCAGACCTGACGCGTCTGCCACTGACACTCGAGATGGCTCATGGAGGCCGCGAGCCACAGCAGCGCGTCTGCCGACGTGCGCGGACACACTCCAGCGAGCCTCGCGGACATCCACGAGGCAGCCCGATCCACTATTCGGTTCGATTTTTAAGGTTTTTAAGGGGTTTTGAGTCAGTTTTTGGGAGTTTCTGAAGTCTGAAAAATTTCCTATCAATGGCGATGGATCTGAAATTAATTATCGGATATATTGGCAGTCAGTTTTGAGAAAAATTCGATCAGTTTTGGAAAAATACTGTCTGGTACAGATGGTCCGGTCAGGATCGAAAAAGTGTCGGTCTAGATAGAAAAATATTCTAATCTGCTCTGGTGAGTTTAGAAATATTTTTGGGACAGTTTGACAATCTGCTTTGAGGACAATCCGGTCAATCTCAGAAAAATACTGTATAGTACAGATAGTCCAATCAGGATCGGGAAAGTGTTGGTTTGGATAGAAAAATATTCTGATTAGCTCTATAAGTTCAGAAATATTTTTAAGGGTGCTAAAATTAGGGTTCACAGGTATTGCAGTCTTTTTAGATGGAACAATAAAAGCTGGTTAGTACTCCTTTGGCAGCACACTTTAAATTTGATGCCAGTGTTTCACCTAGTACAGAAGAAGAGAAAGATTACATGAGTCGTGTTCCTTGCTCGAATGCAGTGGGGAGCTTGATGTATGCCATAGTGTGCACTAGGTCAGATCTAGCACATCCTGGGAAAGCTCACTAGGAAGCTGTTAAATGGATTATGTGATACTTGAGAGGTACGAGTAATTTATGTTTGGTTTATGATTCTAGTAGTTCTACTAGTGGTATTGTTGTCTATACTAATTCTGATTATGGTGGAAATCTCTTGAGAAGGAGATCCTTGACATGTTATATTTTTACCCTCTTTGGCTGTACTATCAATTGGAAAGCAACACTTCAGTCTACAGTTGCTTTGTCTACAACTGAAGTTGAATACATGTCATTGACAAAAGGAGTTAAAGAAGGTATATGGTTGCGTGGTCTTATTGATAGCTTGGGTTTAGATGTGTAGAAACCTATCATTTATTGTGATAGTGAGAGTGCATTGAGCTTGACTAAGAATCCTATTTATCATGAGAGATCAAAGCATATTGATGTTAGATTGAACTTCATTAGGGATATTATTGAGAATAAGGATTTTTCCATACAAAAGATAGCCATAGCAGATAATCCAATAGATATATTAACAAAGTCATTGCCTATAGAAAAGTTCAAGCATAGCTTGGACTTGGTAAATGTTCGCATAGCATGAGGCCCTTAGGGGCATGGATGGCAGGGAGTTATTTTTGGTTTTGATGGCTTGGGGGAATTCAAGTCAAGGTGGAGAATTGTTGAATGAATTGAATTTTTTGTGATGACCTAGTTTATGACCCCACCCGAAGTTTTGGGAGCTTTGACCCAAAGGGGATTTTCACTGAGGTCAGTGTTGGGCCTCCGGGCTTGAGTGTGAACACTTAATTTTCGACCCTGAAACCCGATGATGAGAAACGGTTTGCTTTTGTTTGGAGGTTGGTTCACAATTTGGTTTTTGGGTTAAATTGAAAGGATTTTTGGACTTAATTGAAAATAATTTTGAAAATGGTTTAATTTGGAGTTCAATTGGAGTTTTTTTAGTTTTAATGTATTAAATTCTTGAAATTTGGTGGATCAAAAGGCTTTTAAAATATATTTTTCATTAACAATGATAAAAAAAAAGGAGAAAAATCAATAGAAAAAAAACCCTAACAACCAAAATTTTGTATATAAACAACTTTTTATTCATTCTTTGAGGGGAGACCATTATTTTTCTGATCTAAAAAAATTCTCTCTCAACTCTTTCAAAGACCATTTTCCAACAAAAGAACAAAAGAAAAAAGAAACAAAGAACAAAACAAAAAAGAGAACCTAGAAACTAAATTGTGGATCTATATTCCAACCAAGAACAACAAGATATGAATTGATTTGATTAACCTGAGGTTTAATCCTCACCTACCAAGGACTCCCATTGCATCAAATCCTTCAATGGATTTGTTTTAGTCAAGGAATAGGTAGTTTAAAGGAGAATTTTTAATTTAATCGCTATTTATTTGCTTTATTTCAATATTGTTATATTCACCATGTTCATCATCATATTCATCTTAATTCTATATTAAATCTTCTATTTATATTGTTTAATTTGATGCTTTAATCATCTTGGGTGAATTGAAATCAATTAAGACCAGTTCTTAATTGATTCCTAATTCAACTTCCATTTAATTTAATTATTTGCATGGTGTTCTTCATTTTCTTATTTCCTTTAGCATGTTTAATCTTTTGTTTAATGCATATTTCCATTGTTTAATTGTTATTCATGTTAATTCATGTGAGAAAGAGGGGATTAAAAATTGTTCTTATTCAAGCCTTTCTCCTATTTCCATTAATTTGGTGTTAATCATGCTATTCATATAAAATATGTTATTTATTATGTTCATCATAATATTTGTTTTAAATTCTATGTTGAATCCTTTGTTTTTCATTTTTTCTTTTTGTTTCATATTTCTGTATATTTAATTCTAATGGAAGGAAAGGGGTTAAGATGATCTCTTAATCAATTTCCAATCCTATTATATTAATGTGTATTTATACATTTTTCTTTTCTATTTATTTGTTTAATTAATATTTGATGACTTGATTCTTTGTTTAGATTTGTAGTTTATGCCATCTAAGATATTTCTTTACTATTTAATTGAATTTCAGAACTGATTGCATGCTTATGATTAGTTTAATTTTGATTTAATTGCAACTTCTTGCTTTTTGGTGTTTTTGGCATGTTTCCTTTGATTTGCTTGGTTTGGATCTTAATCTTGTATTTATTGAGTTTGTTTTGGTGTTTTCTAACACCTTAGAGTCATTTCCGGAGTGTCCAATTGGAGGAAATTGAAAGAGAAATGTAGATTGGATGAAATATGGGAGAAAAGACGAAAGTGGAGCTGGAAACTCAGTAATGGGCGCATGCCCTAGGCACGAGCCCAACAATGGGAGTGCGCCTCTGATAGCCCAGACAACCTCTAGTATTTTAGCCATAATTTGAGCTACAAATCTCGGATTTGGATGATTCAAAATGAGTTAGAAATCTAAGAAACAGAGATACAACTTTTATGAGACTCCAAAACCCAGTTTGGCCATTTTCAATCCAAAATTTGGCCTTGAAGCTACTGCCTTAGTTAAACTAGGATTATTTCCTTTCATTTCGATTATTTTGCAAGGGTTGTATTTCATTTCGATTATTTTGCAAGGGTTGTAATTAATTATCCTTCACCTTTCGAAGGATTCCCCTTCCCTTTTAATTTTACCTTAATTTAGACTTATGATTTAAATGAATGTTCACATGAATACAACTTGGTAACCAAAGAACTGATGCATGAAATTGAACCTTAAACGGATCCATCGCATAGAATTACATATTGAATTTAGGTGGAATAAATTGGTTGATTAATCAATTAGTGTACATATTTAGGTTGTTGTTTGCGCCTTCAATTATCAAACATTTTTTATGCAAGCATGATGATATTGATAAATAAAATTGGTAGAAATAAAGCATGATTAAGTTGCAAATAAGCTATGATGGCATGTGGCATAATAGAAACCCACCAAATGGCTAAGACATGAAAATTGGTAAAATCAAAGCACTAATATGGCTAATTGTTTGAGGCATGTTGCAATGTTAAATAAAGCACCATATGAAATGGATTAATTGATCTTGTGCAATATTTGTCATGTTAAAAATAGCCCAAATAAACTGATAAAAACATGCATTAAAAAGACCAAATAGTGGAAGCCAACCTCACAGCTGGGCGACCTGGGTGCCTAACACCTTCCTAGGATCGTACCTAAATTCCTTACCCAGAATCTTTAAATAAGATGATTAGGTAATAAGCCAGGGATCCTAGTCACCATTTCCCTTGTTTTTAAAAACTAGGTGTCGATTCCATTCTCCGTCTTGGGCCACTCCATTGGCATTAATCTCCCAATATTTTATTGAAAAATAGTGCAGAGTCCATCTACCCAGGGTAAAAAATTTGGTCGCGACATCGGGCCTATAGAAATGTGGGGGGTGAAGCCCCTCGTTGTATGGACCTGACTTAAGGAAGCGGGGCTCCTCGGTACCAACAAGTGGTATCAGAGCCGATGGTTCGGCAGGGATGAGTATAGAGACGATGGTCGGATCCTGTGGTTGCCACCTTCACGTGGAAGAGCAAGGTTACTCCCAGTGGGTGTCACGACCCAACTTACGTGCCGCGACGGTCCTAGGGAATGGGTAGGCGTAAGGCCACCGAAAACCCGTAGAACCCAATACTATACTATAACCAATCATGCATATACGATTCCCAGATCAGAACCCCAACACAATACTATAATAATCCACATCATCCATTCATCAAAGGAATTCCAATAAATACAACAAGGTAATATGCCATATATTACAATCCCAAATTGAATAAACATAGTTCAACCATCATATACAATATCACAATAACCATGGAACTCTAGACTTTGACT
>CATKHJ010315834.1:0-12142 GCA_949750685.1 Vernicia montana
ATACATGCAAAATTAAAATCAATAGTTTTGATTGTGCTGAAAAATTATTAGGCAGGAATATAACATATTTTTTTATTCACATTAAAGTGACTTTTATGTATAATTGAAGTGATTTCTTTTTTTTTTTATGTAAAAAAAGTAATGAATTTAAATCTTATATTTAATCAACTTGACGCTAATAATAGATGAATATACGCTTTAAAAGTACTGAACCTAAACTTTATGTTTAATGAATCTAACACTAATAACAGATGAATATACACTTTATAGGTAATAAATCTAAAGTTTATATTTAATGAACCTAAAACTAATAACAAATGAATATACACTTTATAAGTAATGAATCTAAACCTTATGTTTAATGAACCTGACACTAATAATAGATGAATATACATTTTATAAGTAATGTACCTAAAGTTTATGTTTGATGAACCTGACACTAATAACATATGAATATACGCTTTATAAGCAATGAATCTAAACTTTATATTTAATGAACATGACACTAATAACAGATGAATATACACTTTATAAGTAATGTACCTAAAGTTTATGTTTGATGAACTTGACACTAATAACATATGAATATACGTTTTATAAGTAATGAATCTCAACCTTATATTTAATGAATCTGATATTAATAACAGATGAATATACACTTTATAAGTAGTGAATCTAAACCTGCTACTCTTATGATGATATTTCATCATTCATAAACTAGAGATTAATCACTATTAAATTATACTTATACTTAAAAATATACCATATCATATCACTAAAATTTAAAATTATTATAATTATTCAAATGTAAGAAAATGAATTATTTATGTCTTAAAGCAAAAGACGAAAATTTATTCTTAAAAATAAATTATATTATAACTTAAGTTCTTAAATATTTTATAATAATTATTTTAAACAGTAAAAAATATTTTTGGTATGTTAAAAATGTTTGAAATGAAAAAAATTTATTAGTAAAATTTTATGGTACAAAAGACATGTAAAATTTATATTTTAATGGGAGAAAAAAATGATTAATATATTTAATTATAATGATTAATATATTTAATATATTGCAAAAAAAACGTGATTTTTATGATTACAGCTACTTAATTGGTAATCTAGTGGTCCCCTTTTTTTCTTTAATCTACAATGCTATATGGATCTAGGTTCATGATATAATTTACCATATAGAGTTCTTATATCATGGACCCAAATCTACCTTGCACCATGGACCTTGGTTTAAAACACACCGTTTCGTTAAAACTAAAAAAATACGTTGCCATTTTTTTTAATTAAAATATAAAATTTCAAAAATCAAAATCGTTCATCCACTGTTCATCGTCCTCTTCGCGCAACTGATTCCCTCAAACTTTAGTCTCTTCTGCTCCTATTTTTTTTCTTCTTCTTCTATTAGTGTTAGGTTTTGCAAACAGTCTGCTACTCTTCCTTTGTCTATATCTTTTGCTTTCAGTTCTTTTTTGTATTTGTCTCTTACTTGTTGATCAGTCTAATGTGATATTATTGAAAATTGTCTTTTAATCAAACCTCTTGTTTTGAATTCTATTTGATCGAGATAATAAAACTAGTTGTTGATTGATAAAAAAATAAAATAGATAATTTAGTATTGATTTATAATTATAAATCTGGCAGTAAAAGATAATAAATCTGCATGTGATATATGATGAATCTAAACTTTATATCTAATGAACTTGATAGTTATATGTAACAATAAAAAAAGATAATGAATCTACATGTGATATATGATAAACCTAAACTTTATATTTAATGAACCTGATAGTTATATGTGATGAACCTAATCTTTAAATCTAATGAACTTGATAATTTAAAATTTAATATTAAATAATGAAAATTTTAAATATGAGGAATGAATGAAATTAAATTATAGAATAATTAAATCATGAATCTGACAGTAAAAAAGATAATGAATCTGCATGTGATATATGATGAACCTAAATTTTATATCTAATGAATTTGATAATTATATGTCATGAATCTAAACTTTAAATCTAATGAACATGATAAATTAAAGTTTAATATTAAATAATGAAAATATCAAGCAATCGAACTCCAAAAATAAAAAATAAAACTCAAAATCTTTACACAAACAGTATAAAAGCTCACCAAAAAAATGAAGATTATGAAAGAAATATGAAGAAGAAGACAGAAACAGCTTCAAGAAAAATAAAGCAAATTCGAAGAAGAAGAAGAAGAAGAAAAATCAAGCTTCACTATTTTGAAAAAGAAGAGATCGAGCATCCACCAGAAGAAAAAGAAGAAGAAGATTGAGCATCCACAAGAAGAATAAAAAGATCAAGCTTCACGCGCATCCACTAAATAAGTGTGATTTTTTTAAAAAAATAAAACGGTGTGTTTTGACTTGAGACCATAGTGCTACATGGTCCCGGGTCCATAATATAAATTTGCCATGGCATAACTAAGGTTAAGCTTTTTGATTTTGATTCTTCAACCTTAAATAATTTGGTTGGTTCAGGTCTTGAAGTCATGGTTGGTATCCCTAATAAAATGTTGGAAGATATAGCTAGGAGTTATGATGATGCCAAAGATTGGGTCAAAGATAATATCTCCAAATATTTAAAAGATAAAGGAGGTGTTAATATAAGGTAGTTATATATTATATCCATTTAAATTTTTTATGATTCAATTTTTAAATACTTTTTGTATTAAATTATTGTTTGTTATTGTATAGAATGGTACTTAACTTTTTCATTCTTAATAATGAATTTGGATGTTTTTGTATATATGTGGCTGTTGGGAATGAACCATTCTTAAAAGCCTATAAAGGTGAATATAAACAAATTATATTCCCGGCCAGCTTTGCAAAACATACAAAAGCTCTCAATGAAGCAGAAATAGGAGATAAAATCAAAGCCACAATACCCATGAACGTCGATGTTTATGAAGGAAACAAACCATCGTAAGGTTCTTTTCGAAAAGATGTAAAGGATGTCATGCTTAAAATTGTCAAGCATCTCAACAAAAATAAATATCCATTTGTTGTCAATATTTACCCATTCATTAGCGTTTATCAAAGCAATTTCTTCCCTTTAGAATGTGCTTTCTTTGACAATAATACAGAAATAGTTTATAACAAAAACCTTACATATACTAACGTATTTGATGCAAATTATGATACTCTTGTTTGTGCATATTAACAAAAGCTGGAGTTCCTAATTTAAAAATCTTGGTTGGAGAAATTGGTTGGCCAACAAATGGTGATCAATATGCAAATACTAATTTAGCCAAGAGATTTTATGATGGTCTTTGAAAAAAATTAGCTTATAAGTGTTAAATAATTCAAAGAGATAAAAGAGAAATACGAAATCAAAAAAGAAGAGGTTAGGGTTTCATTGATAATGTATCATAAAGAAGGAATACAAAAAAAAAAAAAAAAATTATTTAACCTAAATATAGAGGGACTATATATAGGCTAAACTAAGAAAACTGAAAAGACTATTCTATCATTAATAAATAATAAAATAAAATAACTCTATATTTCTTAACATCTCCCCTCAAACTCACGATGCAATAGCTACAAGCATCGAGAGTTTGCCAACGAGAAAATGGAAATGGAAATAGAATGCGACTTGGTAAAGAAATCTGCAATCTACAATCTGCAAAGAAGAAGAAGAAACAAAGGGCAAAGTAATGGTGCCATGCTTGAGATGATGACGAGTAAGGTGACAATCAATCTCAATGTGCTTAGTTCGTTTATGAAAGGCCGAGTTGTGAGCTTACAATTGCAAATTGGGGTATGATATTACATTTGATGAGAGAGAGATTTGAAAAAAAAAAATGAGAACATGAGAACATGAAAATGAAAAAAAAAAAAAAAAAAAAAAAGAAAAGAAAGGAAAGAAAGAGATGTTAGAATACATCTTCCCTTGCCACTTGAGTTTAATACATCACAAGCTATCCAAGCAAAAGAAGGCCAAAGAACCTCATTTATTCCATTACCAAGAAAAGGCCCAATTTTGAAAAAAAAAAAAATGTTTGGAACCAAAAATAAAAATCAATGGCTAAATGACCAAAAACCAATGCCTTGAAAATCCTTTGACCTGAATTGTCAATCCAAAGTCTTGGTCATCATTCTTGAAGCCTAGCCAAAGTGTTGAAAGATCTAGCCAAAATCTTTTCTTGCGAACCTCAAAACTAGCTTGAAAAGCCCATTTAGTCACCAAAAATGATTGAACTCTAAGGGACAAGTAACTTGCCAAGTAACCTCTCTTGAAAAATGATAAAGAATGAAAAATAGAAGAAAGAATCATGCTAGGTATTACACATTGGTTACCTAGGCAAAAGTTGGGAATGTGAGTTGAAAAATAATTAAAAAATGCTATATAATCCAACACTTGTACCAATTTTCAATCTCAACTGATATGTCATTATCTTATTTGTTATATTTTCTTTTCAAAAGTACATTGTATAAAATATTTTTCAATATAATGATGTCACATTAGTTAGGACAATAAGTTGGTACAAAAGTGTTGGGTTGTATAGCATTACTCAAAATAATTTGTTATAAAATCTGAAAGGACTAATAAATGACATATGTAATGTCTAGCCCTTATAGTTATATGAAATCTTGTATGCTAAGAATGAGAAAGAAATACGCTTATGAAGATGGTAAGAGTTTACTCGTGTTGTTGTTTGCGAAAGCTAAATGACTAGAACTATGATTAAGAACAAATGAATTCTTTGTAATGATACTCCTAGCTGGAAATTATTTGAAGATCTAGTTTAATAAGGGCATATGGAATGGATTCTCTCTCTGTTTAGGATGCCAAGAAAGGTTCTTCTAAAATGCAATGGATCAAGTAGTAGCTTGCAGTTTAAAGACTAATGGACACAATGTCACCCTTGGGGGTAGACGCAAAGCTAAGAAAGTTGGGTGGCAATTCCTAATTATGTTGAGAGTTTGCAATCTGATAAGAAAAGAAAATTTTTAAAAAAGAAAAAGCTCGCTAGATTGAAAATTTGCAAGGACGGTCTAGGAAAAAGTTAGAACATAAATAAAAAGAAAATGAAGCTCGCTCAGTTAAAAACCCAAAAAGGCTGCTTAGGCAAAAGTTAGAGCAAGCTCATCGAGTTGAAAACTTAAAAGGGAGACTCAAACAAAAACTAGAGCCAATAAAATGGAAGAAGAAAAGAAAAAGAGAAAAAAGATTTGATTGCAAACTCTTAATGAGAAGAATGAACTCCTTTCATTATTGCTGTCTAAGATAGGAATTCAGTTCTCAATGACTTTGAAGAAAAGATTGAAGATAATGAAGGCCTTGCTAAACTTGAATGGGTTTTAAGAAACTGATGGCATCATGCATACAATTATGCATACATGACTTCCACAAACTTCTTGGAAAGGTACCCCCAATTCATCTTCAATGTCTTGTCCAGCTTGTAATGCCATTTGGTTGCTTCTCCAGTAAGTGATAGGACGAACAAAGTAGCATATTGGGCCTTGGTCAGACCCACAACTATAATGATGGTGACATATTAGCTTAGGTGGACCTTTGGATCTCCCATCCCATCAAATTTCATCAATTTGGGCATTTTGAAATTATGAGACAATGCATTTTTCCTAGTAAGAGCAAAGTCATCAAAGTCCACTATGTCTTCCACGCCTTTGCCTTTGAGCAGCTTCTCAATACGACCCATTTGTATTCATATAGGAAGTTTGAAATTGTATGCCATACATCATATCAAGAAAAAGGAAAGAATTATAGAAAAAAAAAAAAGAGACGTTTGCATCATAATGAATGTTAGTATATTTTTGTAGAAACATGTTTTATTTTGCATATAGTACCAAAAGAAAATAAATATTGAATGAACAATGAAAGAATGAGGAATGAATGAATGAATGAATGAAAGAAAAAAATGAAGAATGAAAGAATGACAATGAAGAATGAAGAATGAACCTCAACAGGAACTACCCCAATGGCCAGATTTTGAAGATGATAAATGAAGAAAGCCTCAATGGTACGATCTCAACAACTAGATAGCCCCAATGGTTATTGATGAAGAAAGCCTCAATCGTACGGTCTTAATGACCAAATAGCCCCAATGACTATTGATGAAGGAAGCCTCAATGGTACGATCTTAATGACCAAATAGCCCTTATGGCTATTGATGAAGAAAACCTCAATGGCACGGTCTTAATGACCAAATAGCCCCTATGGCTATTAAGCAGCCCCAATGGCACTTTCTTAATGACTAGAAAGCCCCAATTACCATTAAGTTGCCTCAATGGCATGGTCTCAATGACCAACTAGCCTCAATGACTATTGATGAAGAAAGCCTTAATGGCACAGTCTCAATGACTAGATAGCCTCAATGGCTATTAATGATGAAGGATGAAACATCCTTAATGGCATGGTTTCAATGACTAGATGATGAATAGCCCC
This sequence comes from Vernicia montana, assembly GCA_949750685.1. Lineage (NCBI taxonomy): Eukaryota > Viridiplantae > Streptophyta > Magnoliopsida > Malpighiales > Euphorbiaceae > Vernicia > Vernicia montana. The sequence goes on from CATKHJ010315834.1 coordinate 6,441, forward strand.
AATGGCTAATGATGATGAAGCAACCTCAATGGCAAAAGCCCTTCCTTAATGGCCAAATCTAAGGTATATGTGTGTGTATGTGAGTGGTATCAAAATTCAATGTTGCATGATGGTTTGACATGATTTGTTCTCAAAATTGTTTTTCAAAATCATGTTCACCAACCATGTCAAAGTAGGGGGCAAACTGTAAGCACTAAATTTTGATCTCCTTAAACTCGATGATGATAACTATCCGGAAATAGATTGCTTAGCGAAGAGTTGCTCACTAAAGCTTTTTGAAATTAATTTAAATATATAGAAAAGGTAGGAATTATAAAAATAGAAAAACATGACTTAGACTTGGGAGACCCACCAAATTATAGAAAAGACCAAAAAAGATCAAAAACCTAACTTGAGCCAACCATGGGGCCCCCATACGGTAGTCATTGGGTGCCAAACGGCTTCTTGGGCCTTTTTTCTATATTTTATTTTGATTTGTGGGCCCAATTTCACATAGGGGCAGGCCAACTTCAGCCTTTTTAATGCATTTTCTAGTTCATTAATTGATTATTTAGAAGAAAACCTCAAAAGAATCTTCCAAAAGGGAAAAAGAACCTAATAGATCTTATTTCCATAAATTTTAAATATGAAACTTTAGAATTAAGGTTTCCATCTATCCATTTAATTGGAAAACCTATAAAAGATAGTTTGAAGAACAAAAAAAGAGGACTGGAGTTTTGGATCAAAAATCAACTTTGGGAGGAGCCAACTTGAAGAAGAATTATTAAAAAAATATAACAAAAAATAATCTTGGGAGTGGGAAACACCTTAGAGAAAATTAAAAGCTCTTAGTTGTATAACTAAGAGAGGTTAATCTTTTTGTTCTATATTATTTGAGTTAAAATCAATTAAACTTTATTCGAGTAGCTCTCGCTTTGAAATTCATCGAATTAGAGGTGTGTACCCTGAGCGGTCCAATTTGGATCAATTTCATGCTTCTCATGCATATTTAATCATCTTCTTCTCTTTCTTATATTTTATTTGATGTAAATATGTGATTTTACTATGTTTATCGTAGACTGAGCTCATGTTGATAGATATGGCTCTTTTTATTTTAAGGCTTGATTTCATTTTTTTCCATCATTGATTCAAGTTTAGAATGATGTTTTGTTCATAATTTTGTTATCTTCTAACAACAATTTCTAATCTTGTTTGAGTTTATGGCATAAAAATGAAGTTTTTATCATAAAATTGGCTTTTAATGGTGATTTTATGTTAATGGCATGATTCTTAATATAAATAATATTTTTATGATTAAAAAATATTTTTAAATGAATTACATAAGTTTCATATGAGATATGAAAAAATATAATGAGTTTTGGAAGATCTGATATAAGTTTGTGCTTTAATGGCAATTCTTAGTTTTTGGAGTTTTGATGCATGAAAATGAGTTCGTTTTGTTCATTTATTGTTTTCGTATAATTATTTTTTGTCTTCATGTTTGATTTAACGAAAAATGCTGAGAATCGGAGATATTTTGGTCTGTTATTCATATAGAATAGCAAAGTTGCCAGTAACAAGGGTTAGGGAGCCATTCTGTTCCAAACGACTGGCTAATGTTCATATATTATATTGCTTAGTGTGAACACTTAATTTTTTACCCTAAAGCCCGATGATGAGAAACAATTTGCTTTTGCTTGGAGGTTGGTTCACAATTTGGTTTTTGAGTTAAATTGAAAAGATTTTTTGGACTTAATTGAAAATTATTTGGAAAATGATTTAATTTGGAATTCAATTAGAGTTTTTTGGTTTTAATGTAGTAAATCCTTGAAATTTGGAGGATCAAAAGGCTTTTAAAATATATTTTTAATTAAAAAATATCGAAAATCAATTGAAAAATCCTAACTTTAAAAAATGATATAAATTCATTATTTTCTCCATTTTTTAGGGGAGGCCATTTTTTTTATTTAATCTAAAAAACTATTTATTCTCTAAATTTATAAAACTCTTACTTAACTCTTTCAAAGACCATTTTTCCAACAAAAGAAAAAAAGAAAACATAAAAATAAAGAAACCTAAGAACTATTGTGAATCAAGAACAAGTAAGAGCAAGGTATGGTTTAATCTGTTTGCCTGAGGGCTAAATCCTCACCTTCTAAGGACTCCCATTGCATTAAATCCTTCAATGGATTTGATTTAGCCAAGGGATAGGTAGTTTAAAGGAGGAATTTTAATTTAATCACTTTTTATTTGCTTTATTTCAATATTGTTATATTCACCATGTTCATCATCATATCCATCTTAATTCCATGTTTAATCTTTTGTTTATGTTGTTTAATTTGATGCTTTAATCATCTTGTGTGAATGGGAATTAATTAAGACCAGTTCTTAATTGATTCCTCATTCAACTTCCATTTAATTTAATTATTTGCATCATTTGGTGTTCTTCATATTCTTAGTTCCTTTAGCATGTTTAATCTTTTGTTTAATGCATATTTCCATCGTTTAATTGTTATTCTTGTTAATTCATGTGAGAAAGAATGAATTAAGACTTGCTCTTAATCAAGCATTTCTCCTATTTCCATTAATTTAGTGTTAATCATGCTATTCATGTAAAATATGCTATTTATTATTTATTATGTTCATTATGTTATTCTTTTAAAATTCTATATTGAATCCTTTGTTTTGCATCTTTTCTTTTTGTTTTATATTTCTGTATATTTAATTCTAATGGAAGGAAAGGGGTTAAGATGATCTCTCAATCAATTTATAATCTTATTCTGTTAATGTGTGTTCATATGTTTTTCTTTTCTATTTATTTGTTTAATTAATTGCTATTTGATGACTTGATTCATTGTTTAGATTCGTAGTTTATGCCATCTAGGATATTTCTTTACTGTTTAATTGAATTTTAGAATTGATTGCATGCTTAGAATTAGCTTAATTTCGATTTAATTGCAACTTCTTACTTTTTGGTGTTCCTGGCATATTTCTTTTGATTTGCTTCATTCGATTCCATTTTTGTATGTTTTGGAGTTTATTTTTGTGTTTTTTGACCCTTAGAGTCATTCCTGGAGTACCGAATCGGAGAAAACCAAAAGGAAAATGGAGATTGGATGAAATATGGGAGAAAAGACGGAAGTGGAGCTGGAAACCCAGCAATGGGCGCATGCCCTAGGCACATGCCTAACCATGGGCGCGTGCCCCAGACAGCCTCTAGTATATTGGCCATAACTTGAGCTACATACCTTGGATTTGGATGATTGAAGATGAGTTAAAAATCTAAGAGACATATATACAACTTTTATAAGACTCTAAAACCCAGTTTGGCCATTTGCAATCTAAAATTTGGCCTTGAAGCTACTGACTTAATTAAACTAGGATTATTTCTTTTTATTTCGATTATTTTGCAAGGGTTGTAATTTAATTTCCCCCTCCCTTTTAATGTTACCTTAATTTGGACTTAGGAATTGAATGTTTGGTCACACATATGCAACTTGGTAATTAAAGGTTTTATCCATGAAATCAATCTAAAGTGAACCAAATGCATAGAATTACATATTGAATTTAGGTGGAATAGATTGGTTAATTAATTAATTAGTGTACATGTTTAGGTTGTTGTTTGCGCCTTCAATTATCAAACATGTTATATGCTAACATGTTTATTGTTGAATAAAATTAGTCGAAATCCAAAGCATGTTCAGGTTGTAAATTAACTTGGATGGCATGCGACAGAAACCCACCAATATGGTCAAGGCATGATAATTTAGTAAATCCAAAGCACTAATATGGCTAAATATTGTTTGAGGCATGTAATTGTGTTAATTAAAGCACCATATGAATTGGACTGATCAGTGTTGTGATATATGTCATATAAAAATAGCCTAAATAAACTGATGAAAATATGCATTAACAAGACCAAACAGTGGAAGCCAACCTTACAGCTGAGCGACCTGAATGCCTAACACCTTCCTAGGATCTTACCTAAATTCCTTACTCAGAATCTCTGAATTGGGTGATTAGGTAATAAACTAAGGATTCTAGTCACTATTTTTCTAGTTTTTAAAAAATTAGGTGGCGACTCCATTCTCTGTCTTGGGCCCCTCCTTTGGCGTTAATCTACCAATGTTCTATTGAAAAGTAGTGTATAGTCCATCCACCCGGAGCCAAAAATCTGGTTGCGACAGTGGAGCCTCCACTGAGAATAGGAAGAATTTGATTTTAATTTTGGTCTTTTTAATGCAAATTTGATTCTGGTTAGTTGGGTTTGCATCATAACACTTTACACACTTGCAACCCCTTGGATGGGAGCGTAGAACCCTCGGTAATATTGAGGAATGGATCCCTTTGCTCCATTTGACCATTGGGAGCCCCAATTGATGTTACCACTCACAATCACGTATCTTAAGTGTAAAGACTTGGGCTAGTATATGTGAACCCTCAATTTTACACCCTTAAGATGCTGCTGCAACTTGACACTTGCTAATTTTCGTGCGCTATGAAGAGCTGGTACGGCGGTCTCGCTAGCCGGTTAGTGGGCAGGGGTCAAGGGGGCAGCGCCCCCGAAAAGTAAACGATTTATTTCTTTCCAACACAGACTGGCATCACTTTTTTAACCCCAACCGGACATCCTGTACAAGACAGTGCTTTCCCAAAACTGACTAGATTTTCTTCATAACTGACTGTCAAACTGTCCGATAATTAATTTCGGATCTACCGCCACTGACCGGTAATTTTTTGGACTTCAGAATATCCCAGAAATTGACTTGGAAGCCCTGAAAAAATCAAAAAATCGACCCGAGGACCCCACGGTCGCGCTGCCATGTGGAGCATCCGCGTAGCAGGCTCTCGGCTTCGCAAGCCACCTGCACAACTCCGCTAGGTAGCCTCGCGACCGCCACAGGGTGTCCCTGCGGATGCGCCAAAACATCCAGCGGCCACCGCAGATGTTCTAGCGCGTCCGCATTGATGCGCCAGAATAAAGCGTGTCAGTACGAAACTAACATGTGTCAATCCGTACTGACACGTCTGCCAGCCACCCTGCTGTGAACCCTTATTTTAGCACCTCCAAAAATCATTTCTGAACTCACAGAATTGGTCAGAATATTTTTCTAGTTAAGCCAGCACTTTTCTGATCCTGATCGGACAACTTGTATCAGACAATATTTTTCCTAAACTGACCGAATTTTTCTCAAAACAGACCGTTAAACAGCCTCAAAAATATTTTTCAAACTACCAGAGTGAACCGGAATATTTTTCTATTCAAAATGATATTTTTTCCGACCCAGGCCGGACCTCCTGTACCAGACAGCCATTTTCTAAAACTGACTGATTTTTCTCCTAAACTGACTGCCAAAATGTCTGATAATTAATTTCGGACCCAATGACACTGACCGATAATTTTTCATACCTCAGAATAGCCCGAAAACTGACCCAAAAATCCCGAAAACTAACCTGAAACTTTCGAAAACTGACCCGAAAAGCCTAAAAATCGAGCCGAAATCGAAAAGGCACGCGGAGCCGCGCAGAAGCCTGCGGCTTCCGTAAGTCTCTGCGTGGAGCCGCGCAAAATCCTGCGGCGTCCGCAGGGCCGGCCTGCGGAGCCGCGCAAGCCCGTGCGGCTCCACCAGCCCCCTGCACGGCTCCGCCACCCTTTTTTCTTGAAATTTCAAATTTGCCCTCCACTTTTTCTGCTTTTAGGCCCTTTTTGGTCTTTTTCCGCC
>CATKHJ010315899.1:0-11651 GCA_949750685.1 Vernicia montana
TATCTTTTTTGTCCATCAGATGAGAAATAAGATCGACTATTTTAGCTTGCTTCTAAAATTTAAAACTCTAGAACCAGTATTAATAAAAAACGAAACACTCAATAAAGCAATGTATATATATCAAAACAAGCTAAATTACACCAAACCCATGTGAATTCAAGACAATGAGATAATATATCCAAATGGGTTTTTCAAGACTGTAAGAAAGCCAAGCAGTACAGACATAATTACAACATAATAACAACATAAATTAAGGTAAACAAAAGCAAATCTTCATGTAAAGCAATTCTTGAAATTCAAATACTAGTGGAAATGAAGAACTAGAATTCCATAAACAAATATGAAGCTAATTCCTGCTAGAGAAATGGAATTACCGAAAATTGAAAGGGGATTGATATTAGGTAGGTACAAAAATGGCAGGTGATTCAAAGTTCATTTCCCTCTAGACTTGCCTTTTTGACAGGAACAAGAGTTACTTTTTTGCTTGAATTGATAGTTCTTGTCTCCAGTTAGCTAGATCGTAGATGAGAAATTGAGAATGAAAGGAGATGAGAGTGAGGTTCTAAGGGGAGAGGAGAGCGGCGAAGGAAAATAAGATAAGAGAAAAAGTTGAGAGATTAGGGTTTCTTTCTCTATAATAATAATATAATCGGGTACGGATCGAGTATATCCTTAACCTGTACCCGACCCGAATCCATAACAGGTATTGATATTTAAATCTGTACCCGCCCCACCATTAAATGTGGCGGGTAAAACCCGACCCATTAAGGTCAGGTCATGCCGGGAACCCACTGGATCAGGTCAAATTGCCATCTCTATATACTTGGTACATCTGATCATGAGAGAAATAACATGAATTAAATAAACATGAAATTTAAAACCATTTGGCATATCCCATGGCTTGATAGCTCAAAAATCAGTGAAAAAAAAATTATAATTAGATATATTTCAGCTTAAGCCTTGACAATCATCCATATCATTCTCAAAGTGTTGATAGCCTCCATGGCTTGGCTTTGGCTGGTAAACCCCAACAACTGCACCTGTCATTGGCTCTGTCAAATACATATTATTTACATTTTCATAGTAGCCAGAATCTAAATAGGTTACTAGAATGGTTTTTGAATTGAGGTATGAGTTCTGGACCCAAGTCATGGAAAACAGTTTCTGTTTTCTGGCAACAATTTGCTCACCTCTTGTTTTACTTGTAAAATGGAATCAATAAGAAGAGGCGGTAAAATATTGATCTGAGAAAAGAATCAACCAATGTACTTCTTGTGAAAGCATGACTCGTATACTGAAACCAATCCTTGTGATCCATCATCATATTCTAGATTAAGAGAGACAATTATTTGAATTGTTTGTGTTGTTATTCTTTATCATGCTGAAGCTACAACTGAACTATGTCAGTCTCATGATTGACAAGTGGGATTCAGTTAGTGAAATGAGCATAAAAAAAATGATGAGGCCTGTGCATATTTTCTAGTTCCCCAAGCCATTATAGGTAATCAAACAAAAATTTTCCACCCTCTAGCACTACTTACGCATCTAAAATTCAGTCTGTTAGAGTTTTGTAGTGTTCCATGCAAGATCTACATAAAGGCTTTCAAAATTGCGACAATGTTGAAAAGAGAGAGAGAAAGGCTTATGGGGGTAAAGTTTTGTGATATATGAAAGACTGATACCTGCTCTTATGTGGGATCCTTCATCAAATCCTGAAGCCTCAAGTCCATTAAGCAGTTTGTCTTTAGACATGATGATAGCCTGGAAGGAATTGTTTTCAAGTCTGCAGAATTGAAAGAAAAGAAAAAGGCACAAGTAAACCAGTTAAGAATAGCATTTATTCAAGGTAAATAAATACCATGAAACATTCTCTTTGAAGGAGAGATGTGATTACCAATGGTGTAATTTAGGCCACCAAATCTCAATTTCCCCCAGTTTGTAGTAAATGAACTGAGAGCTATACAAAAGAAAGCAAAAAGAAGACTAGGAAGTAAAAGGAGAGACACAGAAAAAGGCCTTGAGATGAAAAAACACTAACAAGCTAGATAGAACAACACAAGAGAATAAACAAAGAATGTTAACATTTTATAACAACTATTTCATTAAAAATGTATTAAGAATAACTCGTTACAAACCTTAGCAGCAAACATAAATGACAAAAATCTGAGGTAACATACATGCATATAGAGAGAGACAGTGAGAGCCTTGGGCTTCACTTTGCCATTGTCTTCTAGGTATAAAGTAAATTTTGGATGCATGCAGCCCCAACAAGTCGAGAGTCTAAACTAATTAGGCTGCAAATTCACAAGGTGAGTCCACTGTATTCCAATTTATAACTTTAACCACTAGGCAAACCTCAGCAGGCTAAAAAAATAAAGTTAGGATAACTGATTCCAAGAAATCCTACTACAATTTTTGACGATCATCAAATAGCTTCACTCCCAACTCTCTATCCTCACATTGCCTTATATAAGGAACAATTGCAACAGCATCAAGTTTGTTGTTTGACTTGCAATCATAACTGAAAGGATAATGGAAACAAGGCTCCATAGACATGGCTCGTTTACAAGGTAGGTATATCCCATGCCCTGGCTTATGCAAAATCCATGGTTTCAAACCTCCAAGACCTTGAGCTACATAGCCAAAGGTTGACCAAGCACTAGTCACCAACACATCACACAAACTTAGGAGATAAATTTCAGCCCATGCCTTCATATTATGTATATTATCTCCACGGTGTTGATAACCTTCTTGGCTTGGCTGGTAAACCCCAATGACTTCCCCTGTCAAAGCTGGTTCAGACATATACATCTTACTTAAATTCCTGTAGAACTCGGAATATAAAGATGCTATTAGAATAACTTTTGATGATTTCCGATTCTTGGTAGAGGAGGATACAGATTTTCTAGTGTCTACTTCAGGCAGAAGCTTCTTCTTTAGAGAACAAGTTAATATTTGATCCATAACAGTTTGGAATTGAGCAGCATTAGCATGGAACAATCTTATTTGGAGGCCAATTCTTTCATCTGCCTTGGCTAAGTTTTCATCATAGAACCTGGAAATTAGCTGCCTCCATACTGTATTTGAAGGATTGAAAAGATATCGACCCAAGTGATGGAAAACAGTGTCTTTTTGAGGGAACATTTCAGTTACCTCTTTCTTGAAGGATGGAATCAAAAAGAGAGAAGGGACGAAATATTGCTCTGATAACAGAATCAACCAAGGGACTTTTTGGAGAAGACCTTGGCTTTGATCACAGTAAAAAAGTTTTTTATCAAGATCATGCTCACGTTTTTTGATAGTAAGATATAGATATGGTGTCGACTCCATTGAGATGTTCATGCTACCCTTTTTTAGCATGCCTCCCAAACTATGAGCATATCTCAGTTCAGATTTACGGAATTGATTCCTAAGGGGAAAGTCCATAGGCAATAACCATGATGTATTTGGAAATGGCTCGCAAAAGAGATCAGCCATGTCAGTCCCATGATCAACGAGCAGGACTCGGTTTGTGAGGACAGCATAAAGAAATGATGAAGCCATACTTACAATCCTGTTTCCCAAGCCATTATCAGGTCTCCAGATAATGTATTTACACTCTGTGGTACTGCCTATGTGGCTAGATTTTAGTATCTTTAAGGTTCTTTTGTAGGATTTAGTATAAGGTCCACAGCGTTTGTGAAGACTTTCATAATTACGCAGTTTTGAAAGGAGAAAGGGAGAGGGTTTATGGGGTGAAATTCTACGATAAAGGACAGATTGGTACCTGCTTAAGCAGGATCTGTCATCAAATCCAAGAGGGATTAGTCCATCAAGCAATTTATCATTAGCAATGCTGGCAGATTGAGAGGAATTATCTCTGGAACCTGATTTTTCACCAAATGTCCGAGCCAGTGTTTCATTAAGCAAGTTGTCATTGAGTGTGCTGAAGGACACATTTTCTGCAACTGTAAATTTGGGAGGTGAAAAACCACATATTAGTAAATAAAGAATAGAATCCTCTGTACCATCCAATTGAATTCACAAGATCATAATTAATCAATTTATAATTGTATTGTGATGAATCCTATGTATTTCATGAGATTGAAACTAATTTCATTATTGTTTAAAGTAAGTGGATTCATCTCTTGTACCTGATCCTCCCCCGAATCTGGAAGCTAGAGTTCCATTAAGCTGTTTGTCATCTGGTAGGCTGGTAGGCTGAGAGGACTCATATTCTAAATCAGAAAATTTGGGGAAAAAGAAAACTCAAATTAGTAAATAAAGAACAGTATGGCACTTCATCATCCAATTGAGGTGTTATGAGATGACCATTGAAATGCAGTTGTATTTGTCATAAGGAGCTTTCAAAGTTGTTTATAAACTTGAAACTAAAATGGATTCATTTCTCAAACCTGATACTTGGCCGAATCTAGGAACTAGAGTTTCATTAAGAAGTTTGCCTTCTGATGAGCTGCTAGGTTGAGAGGACTCGTATTTTGGTTCTGAAAATTTGGGTGAAAAATCCCAAATTAGTAAATAAAGAACAACATGCCACTTTATCATCCAATTGAAGTTATATGAGACGACCATTCGAAGATATTTATAGTTGTAGTGTGGTGATCCAATGTAGTTAATGAACTGGAAACTAATTTATGCATTATTTAATGTAAACAGATTTATTTCTTGAACCTGATCCTTTGCTGAGTCCATGAGCCAGAGTGTCATTAAGCAATTTGTCATCTGGTATGCTGGTAGGCTGATAGGACTCATATTTTGAATCTGAAAATTTGGGGAAAACCAAAGCACAAATTAGCAATATAGAAGAACATGCCATTTCATCATCCAATTGAAGTTTTATGAGATGATTATTCATACTTGTACTATAGTGAATCCTATTTATGAATTGAAACTAATCTAATTCTGTGATGAAAATGAATATATTTGAATGAAATAGGACCAACACATAAATGCTTGCATATATAACATGTATCAGAAATAATTGAAAATTAAGATGTTAGTAAGCATTGGTCTCACCTTACCTAATGCAGTAACATTTTGAACTTTCACCCCGAAGACTGCACTTAGATCAAACTTTGAGTTTCTAGACATCATTGAGACCATGAATAACACTGGCAAAGCTATGAAAAACATGACTAAGACTGTTGTGAATCTTTTGTATACAAATCCCAATCTTTCCTTGGTAACTTGAAAGATTTCCATGATTTTCTAGGTGTCTACCTGTAATCATTTAAAGTTTGAGGCAACTGGGACATACATATAAGTGCACTTACATATTTATGTATAGCAAAAGCACATGTAACAGAACTATTCCTCCCCTCCCTCGCATAATATTATGGATGTTTTGCCTAATTGAGGTATGGTGTTGCCGTGCAATGTGCAGTGTAAAGGAAATAAAGGGAGGTTATGAAATATAATGAATTCACATATTTGGAATAGATTCTATAAATGGAGGTTATGAAATATAAATTTCAAATTCTGGTATTCCAAAAAATCATCATGGATATCCATTAGAATTCTTTAAAAAAAAAAAAAACTAGCCAATGATTAACTTTGCTTTCCCATGGACAACAATGGTGAGCGAAACCTCTGAATCTTGACTACAATCTTTCATAAATTTTCCACTAAAACAATAATTCCAAGTTCAAGATCCATTGCATTTGGACCCATGAAAATACAGAGAAAGAGATATAAAAATAGAATCTTTAACTGATATAAGATACAGAAAAAGATGTGTTTAGAGAAAGAAGACGTACCTCTCCAATTCAAATCTAAAGATCAATCTCAAGAACAGGGAACAGTTGAGTCAGTCACTCTCTTTACCGACCAATAATGAATGTCTTCCCTGTAGTTTTCTTTTTCAGTTTCTTATTTGTTTTGTCATTTGTGTGGAAAAGTCTCCCCTGTAGTTTTTATTACTCCCTAAAATAATTAAATAATTAATGTCTTTTTGGGTAAAATTGAAACGTGGAGCCCATTGATAGAACAGAAAGGGATTTCATTAATTGGCCCCACATTTAATTGGAAAATTATTCAGGGGAAACTGGGAAATAAATTTTTTTTTATCATTATTATTTTTAATCTTTGATTTTATTTATTTATTAAAAAAAAACAAATTTCAAAATATATTTATAAAGAATTTTAAATTTTACATTAAAAAAAATAAATTGGGGTGTTATCATTAGAGGTGACAAAAACCAAATCGGAACTATTAAACCAGATTGGAACAGGTCAAATAAAACTGAAATCAAAATCGATTTTTGGTTATAGTTTCGGTTTATAACCGAAACCATGAGCAACTTGATTTTGGTTTCGGTTTCTATTAAAAATAAGATAAAAACCAAAACCTTCGATTTCAAATCGAAATCGACGATTTGATTAAACCGGTCATACAATTATATTTTAATAAATTAACATAAATATTAAGTACAAGCTTTTTTTAATATACAATTATATTTTAATAAATTTCATTGTTTATTAAAATTTTATGTTAAATTATTTTATTATGTTATATTAATTTTTTAATCAAAATTAATGTAATAAAGTAATCGGTTTGAAACTAGTTTTAGACCATAAAAAAAGAAATCGGTTTCAAACCAAAATTAAAATCAAAACCGATCGATTCTAAACCAAAATCAAAACCGTGAATATCGATTTTGGTTTTAATTTGAATATTTTATTAAACTAAAATCGCTAGTTTCAAATCAAAACCGATAATTTAATTAAACCGGCCATGTCTAATTATCATCCTCACCCTCCCTAATGACACATTGGGAGGATATAGAGACTTTTGTTTTTATTTTATTTTGTTTGACCATTTGCTGCCTTGTAATAAGATTAGTTAAAATAATCAGATTAATTAAAATAATTAAATCTGAAACTTGAATCCTTCCATCATTATTATTTATTGTTTACATCCATTTCACTCTCTATATTCCTGTTTGATTCAATATATTTTAAATGTGCACTTGTTATGCATTTAAATTAAAATAATGTTAAATTTAGTCTGCATAAATGATTTGACCTTAGCAGAATTGAAAGGAAAAATATTATGATAATAAAAAAATAATTGACTATTTAATTGATTTAAAAGAAAGTATATATACCAGCAGCAAATACAAAGCAATGCCAATGCATATGCAAATCTATATAGTAAAATCAATCAATTTAGAACAATATTATTACCAATAATTCCTGCTATAATTCTTCAATTATCATTAACCAACTTAATTCCCTATTTCCTGTCTTCACAATGCCTTAAGTATTTTACCATTTTTGGTAAAATCTGTCTTTTCTGTGTTTTAAGGTTTACAAGACCTTATTTAAACTTCTGTTTTATTTATTTTAGGGCATTCAATAATATTTAAAATTAAAATCCTACTTTGTTAGTAGTCTATTTTTGTGGAACGCTTTTACGCTGCATCATAAGAGGACCACTATCAATTTTATTCTTTAAATTGCAGCTGTATATCCTTGATCTTCTTTGAAGAGCTCTAAAACCCTTAATTGTTAAGTTATAAAAATCTATTTTTGTTCCCTCAAAAAAAAAAAAAAATCTATTTTTGGAAGTCAAGATACACTTTCATTTGTTTTTAGAATATCTTTCCTCAGATGGTTTAGTCCAAAATATAAGTACAAGCAAATGAATTTCAAAATTTATTTGCCTTTTAATAAGCATAGAATATGTGTTATATATATATATATATATATATATATATATATACAAATACATTTTTATTGTGTAAGTGTTAACAATCATAATGAATCATTTTTTGGGTACATAGGAAATTTTTTATAAAGGAAAGGAACGTAAGAATTTAAATTCTAACCTTCTGCACTACGAGAAGATATGTATTCAACCACTAAACTAATAATCCAATCACTCATTTGTTAACTAGCTTTAGCCCCCAACTCACATCCTCACAATGTCTAATATGAGGACCAAGATGAACATTATTAAGTATGATATTTGCCTTTCTGTCAAAACTTGGAGGAAAATGAAAACAAGGCTCCATGGACATGGCTCGCAGACAAGGCGGATCAGGGGTAGTCTGGTTATTAGGCATAAATAAAATCCATGGCTTCAGACCTCCAAGACCTTGAGCTACATAGCCAAAAGTAGACCATGTACTAGTCACCAACAAATCACTCATGCTTAGTATGTTTATTTCAGCCCATGCCTTTATATTATGCAAATTGTCACCAAAATGTTGATACTCTTCATGACTTGGCTGGAAAACCCCAATTGCCTCCCCATTCACTGTTGGTCTCATCCAGTACATATTCTTTAAATTTTCGTAGTAAATCGAATGTAATGATGCTACTGAAATAGCTTTTAATGTCTGATTTTTCGACGAAGAAGAAGCTACATGTTTTTTCTCATCTAACTGGGGTATCAGGTTTTCCTGTTGAGTACAGGACAAAATTTGCTTCATAACAAGGTGACTCGGACTTGCTTTAGGATTAAAAAGTCTTATTTGCAGGCCAATTCTCTCATCAGCTTTAGCCAAATAAGCCTGGTAGAACCTGGTAATTAGTCCCCAAGCTTGATTTGATGGGTGAAAAAGATAGCGACCCAAGTGGTGAAAAATAGTCTCTTTGTCAGGAAACATTCTGCTTAGCTCTTTCCTGAAAGATTGAATCATGAAAAGAGAAGGAACAAAGTATTGATCCGATTTCAGAATTAACCAAGGCACGTTTCGAAGAAAATCTTGATTCTGATTTAAGTAAAAGAGCTTGTCATATTCATCATAGTCATAAGCTAGATAAAGAAGCAGAAATGCAGGCGGCCTCGTAATAGATGTGGTCATATTGTTAGTCTTAAGCAGGTTTCCATAACTATGAAAATTCCTCATTTGGAAGCTATCAAAGTGATTCTTAAGGGGAAAATCCATAGGCAATAACCATGATGTATTCGGAAATGGCTCGCAGAAAAGATCAGCCATGTCGATTCCATGATTGACAAGTAAGATCCTGTTAGTTAGAAGAGCATAAAGAAATGCTGAAGCCATACTTACAATCCTGTTTCCAAGCCCATTAGCAGGCAACCAGACAATGTAATTGCAGCCTATAGTTTTATTGGCATAGCTAGAATTGACTTCTTTCACAGCTTTAATGTAGGATTTAGTGTAAGGTCCACAGCGTTTGTGGCGATTTTCATATTTTCGCAGCTTGGAAAGAAGATAAAGAGAAGGCTTGTGAGGTGAAGTTTTGGGATATAAGCTAGACTGATACCTGCTTTTGCAAGTTTCTTCATCAAATCCTAAAGCCAGAAGGCCTCCAAGCAATTTATTTGTATCTTCAGAATCTGAAAATTGGAATGAAAGAGAAATCAACATATAATTAATATGTAAAAGAACAGAATTAGAAGACTATGAACATTGAAAATGAGCTTTACCAACAACAGTTGAAAATTTAGTAACATTTTTAGCCTTTTCTCCCAAGACCATAGTTTGAGCTGCAAATTCTTGGATTTTATCAAAGGTTAAGTTTTGGTTTAACATTGAGACTATGAAAACAGGCAAGGCTATGAAGCACATCACTATTATTGTAAGCCTCTTCAAACTTAATCCTGATCTTTCCATTTTGGCTTGAAAAGTTTTCAATGATTTTTCTAAAAGTCATCCCCTGTAACACATTCAAATCCATATTAGGAAAAAAAAAATTATTAGAAAGAAAGATATATAATATGTATTGTTGAATTTTCTCCTATTTCCATCATTTTTCCTCTCAAATAAGTGAAATTTAAAATGAAAATGTTTTTAAGGGAGTTATATATATCATGCGGACAACCAGAATGCTTACAAGTTAATAAATTTAAATAAATCTCAATAAAATTTTATGGATGATTTGATTAATTGTAAATAGGAGATAAAGCTCCAGTTAAGATGCATACCTCGAAAATTAATCCGATCTTAGAGAAGAAGAAGATAAGTACATATGCATCTTTTGTTGACATAAATTACTTTGATCCATCTCAATCAGGTTGCCTTCCATGAAAGTCTCTCCTTAAGGATGGAGCATTAAAGTCTTGTCCATGTTAATTAATCATTATATAAACTATAGCTTAAGAGCTAATTTTGGTTTGACTTGTGATTATTATTATAATATATCATGCTGTTTATTTTTCTTAATTATTTTTGTTGGAAGTTGCTGTCACGTTGAGTGTTAATTTGTTAAATGAGGCAATTCATATACAATATGAAATGTTTTTTTTTGTTTTAAATACAAAATCTATCAAATCCAATTTTTTATTTAATCTTTGACCACCTCAAACCCTTTTGTCATAAATCAATAATTTATACATAATTCAAAAATTATTATTCCTATATGGTGTTGAGAAAATTTATATCAAGCTCAAACTTGAAAATCAATAATATATAATTACCCAATAACCGCTAATTAGAAGAACTATTATAATTATTAACAAGCTTAATTCCTGAAGGTTCATCTTCACAATGCTTAATATGAGGAACAACAGTTCCCATATCAAGTTTCACCATTGTCTTGCAATCAAAACTTGGTGGAAAATGAAAACAAGATTCCTTTGACATGGCTGGCCTGCAAGCTTGATTAGAATTCTTCCAATTCTCAGGCTTGTAAAGAATCCATGGCTTTAAACCTCCAAGTCCTTGAACTACATACCCAAAAGTTGACCAAGAACTTGTCACCAACACATCACTTAAACTCAGTAAATTAACTTCAACCCAAGCCTTCAAATTATGCATATTATCACCAAAATGCTGATACTGCTCATGGCTTGGCTGGTAAACCCCAATTACCTCTCCTGTTATAGTTGGGAATGTCCAATACATGTTTTTTATATTTTCATAAAATTCTGAATATAAAGATGCTATTAATATAGCCTTTGATGTTTGGTTTTTCAATGGAGAATTATCTATAAAATTTTGATAATTTAGAATCTTTGCCAGAGGCGTGGTTGCCAAAGCTCATACGTTCTACGTTCCCATCATTACATATGTTCACCGCTTGGAACATAAATCCATATGTCCCTCTTACAGGATTTCTAAATAGTATTGATTCGACAAAATTTGTTTCAGTATCAATTTGTATGGCTGTGTGAACTATCTGAAGCAACCCTGTAATTGTTGAAACAGGAGAAACTTGAAGGACACTGGATTGCCCGTTTACATAATCATTTCCATAGTTGATATGACGTATTACTTCACCTCCTCAATAAAAGCAAATTGGTAATAGTTCAGCCATATCTATACAATTTATTATCCCACAAAATATATCAATATTTTTTAATTCAAAAAACACAATCATTATCATAATTTATTGCGTAGCACTATATTATATTTGTGTTTAGGGTTTAGATTTAGGATGCCCGCAATTTAAAAATTAGAGTTTAGAGTTTATGATTTAGGGAAGTAAATTACGACTTACTATTTAAGGTTTTAAAATTTACTGTTTACATATTTCTGTTTTGAATAATATTATTGTTATATTTGAATAATATTATGCCATATTGATTCTAATTTTATAATATATTCAGAATATGAAATTAATTAATATAATAATTATATGATGTTAAATATTATTAATAAGTTACGTATTAAATTATATTATAAATCTCATTGTATAATTTAATTAATTTAATGAAATCAATTATATATTAAATCACTAAT
>CATKHJ010315926.1:0-27519 GCA_949750685.1 Vernicia montana
AGAGGATTAGTGGTGATGTTAGGCTTGGGTTTGGGAGTGATAATGTCTCCACTATCAACCAGATTTTGAATCCTGTGCCTTAAAGCCTTGCAGTCGTCAGTTTTATGCCCCGGCCCTTAATGGTAGTCACAGTGCTCGTTAGCATTATAGTTCCTGGGCAAAGGGTTTAGTGGTTCTCTTGGCTCTAAGGGTTTAATAAGATGGGCTCTTAAGGCTTTCTTAAAAATAGTGCTTAGGGGCATGCCTAGTTCAAAGAAGGTTCTTCTTAATTCCAACCTCATCGGCTGATGATAGGAGACAGTATTTACCTCTCCCCCTTTTTGGTTGGCCGACTGAGTGTAGGAAGTGTAGTTAGTGTTTTTACGGTACCTTGAGTTTAAGGACTCATCCTTGACTTGCACAGATTGAATCAGATCCTCAATCTTGGAGGCAGTGGCGATAAGGGCTTTGAATTCCAGGAGGTACTGGGTCTACAGATGGACTTGGTACTGATGGAGGAGATTTTTGACGATAATATTGATCTGCTCTTCTTTCGATGGGCGGTTCACCATTTGGGCTGCTTTAGACCTCCACCTTGTAAGGAACGCAGTAAAGGACTCTCCTGACCTTTGCTTGGTTGTCTCTAGATCTCGACAGGTGACATCCACCTCGATGTTGTAGTGGTATTATTTGACAAATGCATTGCAAATGTCATCCCAACTTTTCTTATGGTTTTGATCGAGATCTAGTAACCATTTCACAACAGCTCTGGTTAGGGATTGTTAGAATAACTGATCAAGGAGCTCGTTATCCACCCCAAAAGGTCTTATAGCACCCACATACATTTTTAGGTGAGTCTTGGAGCACATGGTTCCGTTGAACTTGTCCATGACCGACATTTTGAACTTGGGTAGAACCCTTGCATTCAGGAAGAGAGACAGAGAATCGACATCTATCATGACTTCATGTTTCTTGATATTTTTGAGTGTCCTCTCTATAGCCTCAAAATTTTCCATTAACTTCTTAGCTTCGGGAAAGCTAGAGAAGTCCCCACCTTGAAAAAAATTCATGGTGGGGGATGGAACAGTAGCGTTTAAGTCTAGAGGAGGAGAAATAGGAGTATCAGGAGCCTTCCCCTTATCAGTCAGATCGATAATGGGAGGAGGAGTGAAAGTAGGAGCACAGCTTGTACCGGCCTAAGTGGAAGTGGACTCAATACGAGGAGGAGCGGTGGTGGTATTGGTCATCTCCCTAACCTGGTTAAGGATGGATTGATGTTAGGTATTGAGGGCATTTGTGAAGTTGGCGGATTGAGTGGTGAGAGCATTGGCGATGGAGTCAGCTTGTGTTTTAAGGGCAGTGGTGAGTGTATTTTGGAAAGCTTCCTCTTGTTTCTTGAGGAGGCTGGCGAAAAAAGTGTTCATGGCATCCTAATCAAAGGTGTTGGCCATTGGTACCTTCAAGAGAAAGGAAAAGAAAGGGTAAGAATTTACACTAAAAATGGACAGACAGATGCAATGGTACATCAAAAAAAGGATTCCCTTCACCGGGTTTATTAGTTGGGTATTATTTAAGTGACGGACCATCGGTTTTGGTTTACGGGGTGAGAAGACTCTATTCTCAAGCTTCTTATGCATGTTAATGTCATGATGCATGTCAAAAGAATTTCATAGTTTATGCACAAGCTCTTTATTTATTATGGTTCACGAAACCTAAGGTCAAAGGCTAAGGCAACTATATGCACAAGGGTGAAGGGTTTCTTGGTTTAAGGGTCCCCGTCCCACTAGAGCATCAATATACCTAACCACATGTGAGTCAAAGAGACTCACATGGGTCTAATAGTACGGATTGCTCGTTACACCACCGAAATGATCGGGGATTCGTCGTGGGGTGGAATGCTTTCACTATCTCCCAACATACTCAAAAAGAGTTGTCAAGCCAATGCTACTCACCATCCAAAATTTTTCCTAAATCTAGAGCTAGGCAATGAGCCTTTATTATGCAAAATGATGCATGAAAGTCAAATTGAACTCAAGTGCCAAATGGAGATTATTTTGAAAAGAATCAAACCAAATAGTAATCCTCTTATTTTTGCTTTCCTTTTATTAAAAAAAGGGGGCAACTTATCCCCAGTGGAGTCACCAACTGTGAGGCCTCGCCCGAACATCCCTCCCCTCGCTCGGGAAAAATGCCTTAAGGAAAGGTGAAGCGATTTTTAAGGGAGGTTTAGGTAAGGGTTTCAGTGCTCATGATTAGAAGCGGCTATCGCCTAAGAAAATTGATTTGATTTTTGAAAAGGATTCAGGAGTCGCCACCCTAATTTATTTAAAAAGGAAAATCAAGGGAAAACCCAATTTGACTCCAATTTATTAATATTTGATTAATTTACGTAAGGATAAAAGTCACTAGTCCTTGAACCAAGTTGAGCTCGGGGACTAGATTTTTGGTTTTAAATAATCTCGATTTGGCTCTTTGGTTTAATTTGACTTAAAAATTAATTTCATAAGTAACAAGTATTGATGACGATTTATAATGTATGAGTATGGCATAATTATGAGATATATGGGAAAAATAAAGAGCAAATATTTAAAGGCATCCACAAGTTAAAGAGAGTGTTCTCTATAGTCCTTATGGATTCTAGGAGAACCACAAATCGCTCATTAACTCCAAAAATAATTAACTAATTGCATTAATTTAAAATTTACAAGAAAAGTATAAATTGACATTTACATGAAAAATAAAACGGGGAGGGGATTGATTGGGATTTGGATTTGAAACTTGGATTTAGATTCCAAGCTTGCCTACGTACCCCATTGAATGGGGATCAAAATCCACGTAGTTCATTCCACTATGAGGTGGAGGGGTTTAAGGATCGGTCAGATTTGATTGGTTTGATTTAGTTTGGGGTTTGAGTAAGGGTAAGAAATTATACCTTCTTTGTGGGTTTGTAGGGTGGGAGAGTGGTTTTGCCGGATTAGAGTTTCGTTTCGTAAAACAAGGTTGATTTTGAAAAATTACTTTGATTGCTTAATTACCCAATTTTAATTAATTAAAGTGATTAATTAACCAAATTGAGTGAATACTTAATTAAAAAAATTAATTAATTAATTAAAATTGATTTTTAATTAATTAATTAATTGTGATTATTCAAAATGAGTGTGGAAAAATAATTAGAGAGAGAGAGAAGAAGCAAATGGATAGCCAATTAACAAGTGATTGAGGTGTGTTAAATGAATGAGGGGAGGGTGGTATTTATAGGCAAAGTGAGGTGAGGGTAGTTTGGGAAGAGAAAGTGTGAAAAGACTAAAAGGATAGGGCTTTTTGGGTTGAAAAATCAGGATGGAGGGGCAAAAGGGTAATTTTGAGGTGTAGATAGGGCACAAATTTCGAGGCACCGGCGGCTTTTTCTGGTGCTCCGGCGGCAGGCTGACGTGGTGCTGGCTGACGGTACGATGGTGCAAAAATCGAGGTGCCAGCGGCAGGCTGATGTGGCACATTGGCTGAAGGGTTCTGAGTTTTCGGGACAAAAGGGTTTTGAGTTTTCGTGGCTTCCGGGTCAGTTTTCAGAGTATTCTGAAGTCTGAAAAATTACCGGTCAGTGGCGGTTGATTCAAAATTAATTATCGGACATTTTGGGGATCAGTTTTGAGAAAAATTCGATCAATTTTAGGAAGATGTTGTCTGGTACAGATAGTCCGGTCAGAATAAAAAAAATGTGAGTTTGGATAGAAAAATACTCTGGTTAGCTTTGGTAAGTTCAGAAATAATTTTAGAGGTGCTAAAGTGAGGGTTCACAATTGCCCCCTCATCAGAACTGTATATCTATTAGACAGTTTTGATGAATGTAAAGGCAAAAGTTTTGATGGATCTGGGGCTGAAAAATGATTCCGGGAGGATTGAAGTCATTCTGGTAATTTTTAGAATCTGTTCTGACAGGTTTTTGGGAGACTGGTGAATTTTTCAAGTTCATTAATTTTCTGGTCTTTTTAGCGTAAGGAACGCACCTTTGGTCAGAAAATAGGCAAATTTGGTGTCCATGGGTAGAGAAAAATCATACGAACATGTAGGGACTCTCGAATCTGAATTCTGAGTTAAAATGCCCCTGAAGATATATTTTTACTCAGTTGGGTAAATTTTTCTATGCGACACTATGCAAACACCGTGCAAGCAAGCTATTATTTATAATAGCTTGCTTCACATTCACTTCTTTGCACCATTTGCTCCATTCTTCAGCTCATACAACGTGAGCTTCTTTCTCTTTTCTTTTTCTTTTTCTTCTTTTTTTTTTTTTTGTTTTACTTTTACTTTTACTACTTTACCCTTTTTTTATATATATATTAGTAATAAATGATAACATGTTCTTACTAGTCTGCTTTGTTGGGCTTTTCAGATTCAGCATTCTACACAGATGGCTTTCTCATCCGGGTGTAGGGTCATCCCTCCTCACCGCACTGCAGCTTCTTATAGTGAAGGCTTGCGTGGGCGCTTGTACTAGGCACCGAGGGACAACTTGGATGTTTCCCTGCTTCTAAAGGACTCCCACGATTACGTGTCTTACGATGGGTGCATGGAGGTCAGTATTTCCACTTCCCCCTTTTATTCGAATTAATTATAGACCTTGCATGTCACTTTTTTTTCACACACACCCACTGGCTCATTGCAAACTCAGTCTGTCAAAAATAGGGGTGGACGTCGCCACTTAGAGCTGGTAGTGAAGTGCATCCCTCCGGGGAGTGATGTTAGGAGGCAGTTAGAACCCACAGGCTTTGTGAACTTTCTTCATGTGAAGAAGTCTAATCACGCCAACATAGATCTGATCAAGGCTCTAGCAGAGAGATGGTGGGACACGACCAACACTTTTCATATGGGTTGCGGAAAGATGACCTGTACCCCATTAGATCTGACTATGATTTCCAGGATCCAGTTTGGTACTCGGCACCTGGACATGTACAATGTCTGGAGGGACACGCTCTCTCCAAGTCAGACTCAAGAGTTACTCGGCTTTGATCCTCCTAGGGACAGCATTCACGTAACGCGTATCTACCTGTACTGCACGCTGGAGGGGATGATGGCTGATAAAGGTTTCGCTACTAGTGAGATGCTAGCATAGCTGTGCTTACTGGTAATTATGGGTTGCACCTTTGCCCATAATATGAAGGATCAGGTGGATCTAAACATCCTTGCCAGCTTGGTCAACATGGATGCATGGGCTGATTACAACTGGGGAGGTGCTATTCTGAGCACCATGTATCGGGAGATGATCGACTTGTCCCGAGGGTGCATCTGGTCCATTGGTGGGATGGCTTTCATATGGGAGGTAGGTATTAGTCAATTTTTTACTGTACTTCTTTATTATGCTTATGAAATTTTGACAATTTTGTATTGCAGGTTTGGGCCTACGAGTACTTTCCCTTTCTTGCTCCCAGATTGATTGATCAGCGCGAGGAGATTTTTTCGACAGGGGCACGATGGGCGGAGTTGAACTGGGGTCCCAATAAGGCTTATATTAAATTTCTGACAATACGGTCTTTTTTTGATCACTTGTCTGAGTCGAGGGTATCTTCTTGTTTCTTTTACCCCCTTCCTTTATTATTATTATTATTATTATATATATATATATATATATATATATATATATATGGCCTTACCAATTGCTTCATGATAGATTGCAAAACCCTTCGGGGAGAGGATGGCGCATGCCTATAGCAACGTGAGCTACCCAGAACATCTTTCCCGCAGCCGGATACTTTTACGGTCTCCTTACTTTCGCCTATTCTACCTAGGAGAAAGGGTCACTTTCCAGACCTTAGGATCTTGGTGCGTTCCTAGCCCCCCGCCCATTGACATGAGATTCGAATCAGATATCGTGACTTCTCCCGAGATGTTCAGGGGTGATGTGGCACATCACTTTCAACAACAACAGTCCGAGTTGAGTTACCGTGAGTTCTGTAATACATTCTTAATGTGCCAGATCACGTCATGAGGGCAGTCCTCCCTTGCCTCTGCCACCCCAAGAGGACCTATCCCCTAAATGGCTTTTGAGGCTTCCACTGATATCACTTCTAGGGATCCTGTTCCTGATCATAGGGGCGGCGATCCTAGCCATGCCCTGGGTGCAACTCTCCTAGAGACAGAATTTCGTATATCAGATGATATCTTTTACTATCTCCCTGACGGCTCTATGAGGTTGTGGCCACTTCCTACTGTTGTTCACCCGGGTATACGACCTATTCCTGATGACATTGAGGTAGGTTTTTTATTCACCCATCCTTCGAAAAGGATCCTTAGGCGGGAGTTTCCTTGCATTCCATTGTATTTTGAGAAAGGATCCCAAACATCTGATGTTTTACCTCTTCTGTATGCAAATACCTAGGGAGTTTACCCAGATCACTTACCTCATTGCCCGAAGGATGGAGAACGTCCTTTCCAGCATGCTCACAAGTACTCACATGTTAGAGTCGCAGGAGCCAGGTGAGGAGGCTTCTCCTCGGAGGCGATGAAAAGGGGGTCGATGATTGTTGCTCACAGATGTCGACGTTGACTTCAAGTTGCTTGAGTTTTCTGGACTATTGTGCTTGTTTGTTGTCGCTCCCTTTCCCTTTTTTACTCCCCTAGTGAGAGGTAGTACTGTTTGGATGACTGTATCTATTATTTGCGTTTTCTCTTTTTTTCGTTTACTCCCTTGGCGGGAGATAATACTTCTTCGGATGACTGTATTATTATGACTATCCATTGTATGCACTTTATTTTATGTTATGTGTCTTGATGATGACGATGGTATGTGCTTATGTATGCATGATTTTATGTGACTCTGTGAATGTATGTTGTGATAAAAGAAAGCAGTGTTGGATGTATGCTTACAATTATATACTAGAAAAATCATGTTTTTCATGCATGTAAGTTTAGAAACTTGACTCCTTTGACTGAAATACAGCACCATTGCTGTCGTGCACAAGAAGAACGGCCACAGGAAGATCCGAAAGTATATTGTCCTGAATTTTCAGTCCCAATGAAGGAAGAAAAAGGTTCAAAACTGTGCTGTGGGGTCCATGATCAAGTTGCGGGACCACAAAAGGGTGGTGGGATTGGAGGGGGCTGTCAAGGGTGTGTATCCACCGGAGTCACCGGAGATGTCTTGGCGGCGCTGCCAAAGTGATCGGCGGTAGAGCCGTTATTCTGTCCCTTTTTGTACTTTCTGATGTTGACACTTTTTGGGTCTATAAATTGGCACCTATTCTGAGGCAAATCTCATTTTTTCTTGATTTTTATGCCGAAACTCTGCCTGTTTCTCAAAATTTTCACCAGTTTTCATTCTTTTATTACTTCTTCACTTACTTTCTTCTGATTTTCACATTCATGGAGCCGTATTTCAGTCATAGCATGCATGTATGGACCAAGAAACTCAAGAAGGTGGAGAGAATCAATTTGAGTAGATATGGCATTGTAGCGATGGTGACACTACAAGGAGGTCGGGTGGATTGGGATTTTCTGAGGGCCTGTTTTAGGTTCTGGGATCTGGTGGCCCGTGTTTTTCGCTTGGGTACGGCCATGGAAGAGCTTTGCCCCACATTTGAGGAGTTCAGCGCCATACTTGGCTGCGATCTCGAGGTAGTCCTGGTGGTGCCAGAGTTTAGAGTGGGACATTTTTGGTTTTTTCATGATTTTTTAGACCTGCCTGAGGATGCTACGAGCCAGATGGTTATTGATGGCTAGGTGGATCTGACTGCAGTGATTGCAGAGTTTCAGGATATTAGTGACTTTCGAGACATGAGGAGACAGAGACTCAGGATGAGGGCCTTGGTTTTCTATTTGACAACAGGATATCTGTTCCCTAGTTCTGTCGGATGGGGTGACGCTAGAGTGACTGGTTTGGTACTCCAGATGGAGCAGAGCCGTTTTGTGGCTAGGGCAGTGTTGGCTGAGACACTGTTGAGTTTGGACTATTGTGTGCGGGGTCTGGAGAGATGGACTGTTTCTCCTGTTATTCTTCAAGTGAGGAAATAGTATGTCTGTCTTACCCTTCCTTTTATTGATGCTTTATGGGTGTCTGATTTTAGATTTTTGGGTTATCTTGCAAGTCTGGCTCATGGATCATCTCCGAGTGGTGCCTGCCCTGGCGAGGAGTCATTACACAACTTCTCAGTATCGCATAAGGCTGATCCAAGTTCACCGAGGCTCAGTTAGGGAGTGGATAGGGTGGTTGCTGGAGGTTTCCCTCTAGGATTGTCAGTGGTATGCCATCAGGTCCTTTATGACCATGAGTCACGGGTATCGGGTGGTCTGTTTGCTTGGTCTGAGCTGGATGACCTTTTATCAGGGGATGAGAGTTATAAGGCAGATGGGCCAGACTCAGGATGTGCCCCCAATTGTACCCTTATTGGAGTCTGCACAAATTACAACTCCTATTGTCAGGACTATCAGGGGTGGTTGGATGAGGAGTTATCATGCAGTATGTCCAAGGATCGGCTCTAGGACTACCGAGGGGTATACCTATTGGTTAGTTAAGGTGGTCTAGCTTGCTAAGAGAGAGGACTGGGCTGCTTTGCTCAGAGAGATAGAGGGCGACACCTCGAAGGAGGGAGAGATCGCCGGAGGCACTGCGGATGATGAGACGGTGGGACATACGGAGAGGGTGACTCGACCTTTGGAGGGGACCAGAGGAGCCATAGAAGGCTTGATACTACAAGCTGCACAGGTTGCATCAGTGACTCAGACTACAGTAGCGGTGACAGAGGAGATAGTGACTGCAGTGAGGAGGCAGGGGGACACTACAGTCGTGGTGCAGAGGAGGGTTACTACTACTAGAGCAGAGAGGAGGACTGTTGTTTCTCGTGTTTCGAGGAGGATTCCTGTTGCAGCAGAAAGGGCTAGTTCCAGGGCTGCTACTGCACAGAGGGGGATTTTTGGGAGCAGTTTTAGAGCTGCAGGGACTCAAATTAGGCTTTTTAAGATGACCATGAGGGTCAGCTCAGGTTCTGCTAGTGCTCCGCCTACTACAGATGAGGGGGCTACTGAGACTTTGAGGACAGATGTGACCTTGGAGGAGATTCACGAGATTGTGAGGGGCTCAGACTCGGATGATAGCACATAGGATGTGCATCCTAGGAGGAGGAGGAGGAGGAGGAGGAGGATAGTCTAGATTTGGACATGACATTAATACATGTTTTTTTTTTTTACTTTGTAGCTGTTTAGGACCTTTATTGTAGGTCTTCTTTTTGTCCATGCCTGCAAGCTGATATGACAACACGATACAGGATAAGCTATAAATGACATAGGAAAGGCTATCCTTTTTGTGATGATGGATTGTATCTTGTAAAATCTGATCATCGATATATGAGACATCTTTTATTTTGCTCTGATTTTTGCCCATCCGCCCTTGTGGGTTTTCAACTTAGCGAGCACTTTTCAACATTTTTTTTTTAGCTCTGATTTCTGCCAGAGTCGCCCTTTCAGGTTTTCAACTCGACGAGCTTGCTCTAACTTCTGCCTAAGCCGCCCTTCCAGGTTTTCAGCTTAGCGAGCATTTTCTTTTATTTCTTTATTTTATTATTTATTTTTTTGTTAAGGCAAAAGAAATCAAATGGATGATGCATTAGGCACAGAAGAAACGAGAATGAGATGCTTTGTTATGTAAAACAAAAGTGCTTTGTACTATGATTTGGACTGCACCTGAGTCGGGCTGCCTACGTATCCCTTACATTATTTTTTCTGTCATTTTCTCTTTTTTAGGGAGAATCAGGTCCACGTAGTTCTGATTACAAATGCAACAAAAATAAATGCAGACATCAATTTCAGACAAATTATCTCTTCAGCTAATCCAAGTTGCAAGGGTTGGAGAACTCGTTTTCGTCCACGTCCATGAGGATAGCGCCTCCGCCAGATAAGATCTTTTTGAGTACGTACGGTTCAGCCCAATTTGGTCTGAACTTTCCTCTTAGGTTGTGCACAGGAGCTTGGATCTCTTTCAGGACTAGGTTTCCCTCTTGCAAACCCCTGTCTTTCACCTTCTTGTTAAAATGTCTGGCGAGTTTCTACTGATAACCCTAAATTCTGTACATTGCATCCATTCTCTTCTCATCAATGGCATTCAACTGGTCATGATAGCCTCTAATCCATTATGCTTCGCTTAACTAGCTTTCTCTCATCACCCTAGCAGAGCGGATTTGCATTTCAATGGGGAGGACAACCTCCATTCTGTAGACCAAGGCATATGGGATCGCCCTAGTGGGAGTGCAAACTGTGGTTCTGTACCCCTATAAGGCGGTAGGTAAATGCTCATGCTAGTCTCTATGCTTCACAATAGTCTTCTGCAGAATGGTCTTGATGGTCTTATTGGCAGCCTCAACTGCCCCATTAGTCTATGGTCGGTAGGGAGAGGAGCGGTGATGCTGGATTCCTTCTTTTTAGAGCAGTCGGACTACTTCTTTCCCAAAATGGGAGCCATTATTAGTGATTATCTCAAAGGGGGTTCCGAACCGATAAAGGATATTGGTTCGGATGAAATGGGCCACCTTCTTAGAGTTCAAGACCTGATATGGGGTTGCTTGAATCCATTTTGTGTAGTAGTCCACAGCTACCAGAATGTATTCATGACCACTGGAGGACTTTGGGGAGATTCTTTCAATGACATCTATGCCCCAGGTGGCGAAAGGCCATGGTGTCACTATGGGATTTAGTGGCACAGGAGGCCGATGCTGTAGCTTGGCAAAGATTTGACACTTATGACATTTCTACACATACTTTGCACAATCCTCATTCATGGTTAGCTAGAAGTAACCCAGATTCATGATTTTTTGAGCCAAAGCAATGTCGTTCATGTGCGAGCCTCCTTCCCCGCCATGGACCCATTCCATAATTTGTTGGACTTCTTCTCCAGTCACACATCTCAGATGGATGTTGTCCCAGGCTCTTTTGTATAGAATGTCCCCATTGGGTATAAAGTTAGCAGTTAACTGCCTTAGGGTCCTCCGATCTGCTTTGGAGGCCCCTTCTAAATATTTGTCATTCTGAATGTAGTTGAGGATATCCCAAAACTAGGGTTTGATGTCAGCTAACTGAAGATTCATACACATGGTGTAATACCCAGGCTGCCTCTTCAGTTCGATCACAATAGGCCTGTGTATTTCATTATCACTCACATCTATCATTGAGGCTAAAGTGGCTAGGGCATTGGCGAACTGGTTCTTAGCCCTCAGCAGGTAGTGAAAGGAAAGTTCCTGAACACTCTCCGCTAAATCATTCAGGTGTTGATGGTAAGGAACCAAACGCTCTTCTTTTATCTTCCATTTGCCAAGGGCTTGGGAGAAAATCAAGTTTGAGTCGCCGTAAACTTTGAGGTAGTCTATTCTCATGTTGATGGCCACCTCTAAACCAGCTATGCAGGCTTCATATTCAGCCTCATTATTAGTCACTTCAAAGGCTAGCTTGATTGCCATAGGCAGGTGATCTCCCTTTGGGTTGACAAGAACTATTCTGGCTCTATAACCCTTGCTGTTAGATGCACCATCAAAGAATAGCTTCCATACTTCAGGATCTATGGTCAGGATATCCTCATCTGGGAATTCAAGCTCAAATGGTTCACCATCTAGAGGGGCTGCATCCAGCTGGTCAGCAATTATGCTTCCTTTTACTGCTTTTTTTGGAACATATTTTAGATCGAATGCTGCAAGCACTGCCATCCATCGTGTCATTTTGCTGTCAAGAACTGGCTTATCCATAAGGAATTTCAAATGGCTCTTGTCAGCTAGCACATGGGTTGTGTATGAGTATAGGTAATGCTGGAGTTTGTGGCATACCCATGCCAAAGCTAAACATAATTGCTCAATCTGATTATAGTTAAGCTCATGGGCCAACATACGTTTGCTTAGGTAATAGATGGCATTTTCTTTATGAGAGTCTGAGGCATTCTGAGCTAGCATTGCACCTATAGCTTCTGGAGTAACAAATAAATAAAGCAGTAATGGCTGACTTGGTCTCGGAGGCTGCAGCACGGGTGGATTCAGCAGATACTCCTTGATTCTATCAAAGGCTTTTTGGCATTCCTCATTCCACTACTTAGAGGCTCCTTTTCTTAATAACTTGAAAACCGGTCTGCAAACATCTGCCAGTTGTGCAATAAAATGACTGATGTACTGTAGGTAACCTAGGAAACCTCTGATCTCCTTCTAAGTTTTAGGAGGTGGAATTTCTATAATTGCCTTTGACTTGGCAGGATCCACTTCTATACCCCGTTGGCTGACTAAATGTCCAAGGAAAACACCTGAGGAGGCATCGAAGACACATTTGGCTAGGTTCAGCGTAAGGTTGTATTATCTGAGTCTTAAGAAAAATCTTTCCAAGGCCTCTAGATGTCCTTCGAGGGTCTCAAATTTCACCACCATGTCATCTACATATACTTCAACATCTTTATGCATCATGTCATGGAAGATAGTAGTTGCCATTCTTTGATATATTGCCCTAGCGTTTTTCAGACTAAACGGCATAACCCGATAACAGTAGGTGCCCCATTCTGTTATGAAAGATGTATTTTCCTTGTTATGAGGGTAAACTTGGATTTGATTGTAGCCCGCATAGAGGTCGTTCAAGGAGACCACTGATGCACCTGCCATACGGTCTACTAATAAGTCAATGTAAGGCAAAGGAAAGTCATCTTTCAGGCAAGCCTTATTGAGATCCCTGTAGTCAATACATATGCGAACTTTTTCGTCTTTCTTGGGGACAGACACTATGTTGGCTAGCCACGAAGGGTAAGTGATTGATTCAATGAACTGATTGTCTAACAGCTTGGTCACTTCCTCTTTGATCTTCAAGGGCCATTCTGCATTCATTCTGTGCAGCTTCTGCTTGACAGGCTTTATGTGTTCGTAAGTCGGGATCTTGTGAACTGCGATGCTCGGATCTACCCCTACCATGTCCTTGGTTTCCCATGCAAAACAGTTCAAGAACTGATGAACTTTTTCAACCAATGCTTGTGTATCATGATATGCAGATGCAATTTATGTGATTTTGGATTTTTCCTCTGTGCCATAATTGATAGATTCTTTTCCTTTTTTCATTTTTTATTTCTTTTTTATTTTCTTTTTTAGATGTCTCATTTAATGATGAATCAAATGAAGTGGAGCATAGAGAGTCGAAAAAGTAAGCGAAAAAGTCAAACTTTTTATTCCTGATAAAGTTCCCATCATCATGGATTACAGTAAAGGATAAGCCCACAGGGTGGGTTATAGAATTGGACTCGACAGACTCGATTTCAACATCAGATTTGACAAACTCAGAAGATTTAGACTCAGACTCGGAGGATTCAATTACAGACTCAAAGGACTCGAATGGGGGCATGACAGGGCCGATGCTCTCCTCAAAATACCAGTTATTGGGTGGAGCTTGAGATGGGTGGATGAGCTTGGTGGAATCAGGTTCTTGGTGGTCGGTGATCATGTGGATGGATTAGAAAAGAGAGGGCTCCATGCTTGCTTCCCAATGCTCCTCTAGCAAATAGACTGATTCACATTCCTCTAGGCTGAGCCTGACATCAAAGAAAATTTTGAAACCAAGGATTAGTTTTCCAGAAATGGGGCAATACCAAGGCTCGGAAAAAGCAAAATAGGGGAAATCTTCACCCTCTTTCACAAAATACCCATTCAGGGATTTAAAGTATAGGCGCATAGGCCAATCATAGGTCTCACCTCACCTCTTGGCGTTAGCCCTCAGCTTGGCTCTCTCTTCCAGTTCCATCATATCTTCCGATATAGGCTTATAGCCTAAGCCAAATGAAGCAGTGGCAGTAGGGTACTCTGGAAACTGAGCAATCCCTTGCTAGTTCTTTTCCAGACCTAAACCTGGAAAATAGTCCATTTTTCTCATCATGTTAGCCACAGCCACATTTCCATACGAGTCAAAGTCAAAAGAAACGAGTTCTTTACCTTCCCCTTGAATGAACTAGATAGTGTCGAAGGAGAAACCCGAAAGGGGAACAGTAAAGGACTCTAGGTTGATTTCCAAAATAGGAACAAAATTCGGGATGTCAGTCCTCTTTTGTGCATCATCTTTGACCGTAATGATACTTGCACCATGGGGAAATTTCAATTTCTGGTGAAGAGAGAAAGGAACAGCCTTGACTTAATGGATCCACAACCTTCCCAGAAGTAGGTTGAGACAGGCTGGGACATCGATCACTTGGAAAAAGATCGGCATAGTGACAGGTCCAATGGTCACATTCAAGGTAGTAACACCCAAGACCTCTCTATTGGTGTTATCATAAGCTCTTACGACCTGATCAGACGGAGTGAAATCCGTCGCCTCTAATCCTAGGCAGCAGGCCACTTTCAGTGGGCATACGTTCATAGCAGACTCGTTATCCACTAGCACCATAGGCACAGTTTTGCCTCGAGTCATTACGGTGATATAAAGAGTTTGGTTGTGGTTTTCCCCACCTTGCAAGATGTCCTGGTCGCTGAAAGATATAGACATTGTCTTAGTGGTGCTTGTCAAAGAAGCCATAAGAGTTTCAGTTGTGATGTCAATCGGAGCCTTGCAAAGAGCTTGGCGATGAGGGTACAAGGACTGAATGAGGCTCCAAATGGAGATGTTTTCTTGGGTCTTCTTTAACTGCTTCAGGACAGAATCTTCTTCAGGCTCTTGGTGGGGTTTCAGCTTTTCCACTGGAGCAGGAACTGTGTGGCTGACTGGGGTAGTTTCTTTTGGTGTAGTGGGATGAGTTGGTGGTGGAAGGACTCTCCCACTCCGGTTAATTGTGTCGATTTCATCCACGAAATCATTCAGATCCAGGACACAACAGTAATTCGGAGTGGAATGGATCATAGAGACAGGGTCAGATTCCTGTTTATCAGAGGTGATGAAATTGACATTCCCTTGGTGCCTAGGGAGAGGATTAGTGGTGATGTTAGGCTTGGGTTTTGGAGTGATAATGTCTCCACTATCAACTAGATCTTGAATCATGTGCCTTAAAGCTTTGCAGTCGTCAGTTTTATGCCCCAGCCCTTGATGGTAGTCACAGGGCTCGTTAGCATTATAATTCCTAGGCAAAGGATTTGGTGGTGCTCTTGGCTCTAAGGGTTTAACAAGATGGGCTCCCAAGACTTTCTTGAAAATAGTGCTTAGGGGCATGCCTAGCTCAGAGAAGGTTCTTCTTAATTCCAACCTCATCGGTTGATGATAGGAGACAGTATTTACCTCTCCCTCTTTTTGGTTAGCCGACTGAGTGGTGTTGGAAGTGTAGTTAGTGTTTCTATGGTACCTTGAGTTCGAGGACTCATCTTTGACTTGCCCAGATTGAATCAGATCCTGAATCTTGGAGGTAGTGGCGATAAGGGCTTTGAAGTCCGAGAGGTACTGGGTCTGCAGATGGACTTGGTACTGATGGAGGAGATTTTTGATGATGATGTCAATTTGCTCTTCTTCCGACGGGCAGTTCACAATTTGAGCTGCTTTAGACCTCCACATTGTAAGGAACGCGGTGAAGGACTCTCTTGATCTTTGTCTCTAGATCTCGATGGGTGACATCTACCTCGATGTTGTAGTGGTATTGTTTGACAAATGCATTGCAAATGTCATCCCAACTTTTCTTATGGTTTTGGTCGAGATATAGTAACAATTTCACAGCAGCTCCGGTTAGGGATTATTGGAATAACTGAGCAAGGAGCTCGCCATCCACCCCAAAAGGTCTCATAGCAACTACATACATTTTTAGATGAGTTTTGGGGCATGTGGTTCCGTTGAACTTGTCCATGACCGGCATTTTGAACTTGGGTGGAACCCTTGCATTCAGGAAGAGAGCTAGAGAATCGACATCTATCATGTCTTCATGTTTCTTGATGTTTTTGAGAGTCCTCTCCATAGCCTCAAATTTTTCCATCAATTTCTTAGCTTTTGGAAAGCTAGAGAAGTCCCCACTTTGAAAAGTATTTGTGATGGGGGATGGAATAGTGGTGTTTAAGTCCAGAGGGGGAGAAGTGGGAGTATCATGAGCTTTTCCCTTATCAGTCAGATCGATAACGGGAGAAGGAGTGAAAGTGGGAGCGTAGATTGTACCAGCCTGAGTGGAAGTGGGCTCGGTACGCAGAGGAGTAGTGGTGGTATTGGTCATTTCGTTAACTTGGTTAAGGATGGACTGATGCTGGGTGTTGAGGGCGTTTGTAAAGTTGGTGGATTGGGTGGTGAGAGCATTGGTGAAGGTGTCTGCTTGTGTTTTAAGGGCGGTGGTAAGTGCATTTTGGAAGGATTCCTCTTGCCTTTTAAGGAGACTGGCAAAAAAGGCATTCATAGCATCTTGGTCAA
Organism: Vernicia montana; assembly: GCA_949750685.1. Lineage (NCBI taxonomy): Eukaryota > Viridiplantae > Streptophyta > Magnoliopsida > Malpighiales > Euphorbiaceae > Vernicia > Vernicia montana. Next base: position 16,273 of record CATKHJ010315926.1, read on the forward strand.
AGGTGTTGGCCATTTGTACCTTCAAAATAAAAGGAAAGGGTAAGAATTTACATTTGGAAAGGATAAACAGATGCAACGGTACATCGAGAAAAGGATTCCCTTCACCGGGTTTATTGGTTGGGTATTTTTGGGTGACGAACCACTGATTTTTGATTTACGGAGTGAGAAGACTCTATTCTCGAGTTTCTTATGCATGTATACATGTCAATGGCATGATGCATGTCAAAAGAGTTTCATGGTATATGTGCAAGCTTTTATTTATTACGGTTCACGGAACCTAAGGTCAGAGGCTAAGGCAGCTATATGCACAAGGGTGAAGGGTAGCTTGGTTTAAGGGTCCCCATTCCACTAGAGCATCAATATACCTAACCACATGTGAGTCAAAGAGACTCGCATGGGTCTAACAGTACGGATTGCTCGTTACACCACCGAAATGATCGGGGATTCGTCGCAGGGTGGAATGCTTTCGCTATCTCCCAACATACTCAAAGAGAGTTGTCGAGCCAATTCTACTCACCATCCAAAAGTTTTCCTAAATCTATGGTTAGGCAAGGAGCCTTTATTATGCAAGATGATGCATGAAAGTCAAATTAAACTTAAGTGCCAAATGGAGATTATTTTGAAAAAAATTCAAATCAAATAGTAATCCTCTTATTTGCTTTCCTTTTATTAAAAAAGGGTGGCAACTAGTCCCCAGTGGAGTCGCCAATTGTGAGGCCTCGCCCGAACGCCCCTCCCCTCGCTCGGGAAAATGTAAATGCCTTAAGGAAAGGCTAAGCAATTTTTAAGGGAGGTTAGGTACGAGTTTCGGTGCTCACGATTAGAAGCGGCTATCGCCTCGGAAAAATTGATTTTTGATTTTTGAAAGAGATTCGAGAGTCGCCATCCTAATTTATTTAAATGGAAAAATTAAGGAAAAACCCATTTTGACTCCAATTTATTAATTTTTGATTAATTTACCCAAGGATAAAATCACTAATCTTCGAACCAAGTTGAGCTTGGGGATTAGGTTTTTTAGTTTTAAATAATCTCGATTTGACTTTTAAGTTTAATTTGACTTTGAAAATTGATTTCATGAATGACAAGTATTAATGACAATTTATAATGCATGAGCATGGTATAATCATGAGATATATGGAAAAAATAAAGAGCGAGTATTTAAACTTCCACAAGCAAAGGAGAGTATTTCCTCTAGCCTTTATGGGTACTAGGGAAATCACAAGATCGCTCCTTTACTCCAAAATAATTTAACTAATAATTGCTTTAATTGAAATTTACAAGGAAAGTATAAATTGACATTTTACATAAAAAGGGGAAGGGAATTGATTGAGATTTGGATTTGAAACTTGGATTTAGATTCCAAGCTTGCTTACGTACCCCATTGAATAGGGATCAAAATTCACGTAGTTCATTCCACAGTGAGGTGGAGGGGTTTAAGGATCGATCAGATTTGATTGGTTTAATTTGGTTTGGGGTTTGAGATTATAACTTCTTTTTGGATTTGAGTGGTGGGAGAGTGGTTTTGCCGGATCAGAGTTTCGTTTCGTAAAATAAGGTTGATTTTGGAAAATTACTTTGATTGCTTAATTACCCAATTTTAATTAATTAAAAAGATTAATTAATTAAAGTGATTAATTAATTAAATTGAGTGAAGACTTAATTAAAAAACTAATTAATTAATTAAAATTAATTTTTAATTAATTAATTAATTGTGATTACGCAAAATGAGTGCGGGAAAATAATTAGAGAGAGAGAGAAGAAGCAAATGGATAGCAATCAACAAGTGCTTGAGGTGTGTTAAGTGAAGGAGGGGAGGGTGGTATTTATAGATAAAATGAGGTGAGGTAGTTTGGGAAGAGAAAGTGTGAAAAGAGCAAAAGAGTAGGGCTTTTTGGGCTGAAAAATCAGGATGGAGAGGTAAAAGGATAATTTTGAGGTGTAGGTAGGGCACAGTTTTTGAGGCACCGATGGTGCCGCCGGAGGGTCTGGCGGCATTTTCTGGTGCTCTGGCGGCAGGCTGATGTGGCACGTTGGCTAGAGGTTCTGAGTTTTTGGGACATACAGGTCAATTTTCTCGGCTTCCGGGCCAATTTTCGGAGTATTCTGAAGTCTAAAAAATTACCGGTCAGTGACGATAGATCCGACATTAATTATCAGACATTTTGGCTGTCAGTTTTGAGAAAAATTTGATCAATTTTGGGAAGATGCTGTCTAGTACAGATAGTTCAGTCATAATCGAAAAAATGTCAGTTTGGATAGAAAAATACTCTGGTCAGCTTTGGTGAGTTCATAAATAATTTTGGAGGTGCTAAAATGAGAGTTCACATTATTATTATTATTATTATTATTATTATGCCAGATCTGATTGGTTCAAGAACCAATCAGAGTCTGCTGGGGATTGTGGGGAACGGGAATCTCAGAGAGACAGAGAGGGGGAGGGAGGAGGAGCTGCTGCCGGGCGTTTTGCCATCGTCCGACCATCTTCCATCGACACGAGCCGGACCATTGGACAGCCCAGCTACCGACGCTCAACCTGGTACAAGCTCGTCGCCAAACGCCACCGGACGCGCCGCCTAATCTGGACGCCGACAGTGAGCTTTTCAAGCTCATTTTGGCCAGCTCCGACCTCCTTTCACTATGATTCCGATACAGTTAGATTCCTCTCCTCCTAAGCTTCATTTTGGGTTCTCATTTGCTAATTTTAGACTATCTTGAATTTGGTCGGAATCTGGTGAAGAATCCAGGCTGCCGATGCTGTTTTCCGGTGAGTGAGGGAAAGTGACCTACGTTTCTGAATTCCTTGATTTGAGACGAGTCAATTGATACCAGTATTGTTGTTATCTGCCATCATTAATATTTTACGGCGACTTTCCGACGACTCTCCGATGAGTATCGCTAAACAGTGCATAAATTATTTTCGATGTTTAAATTGACTTTTGGATTGAATAGTTTTATATGATTGAGTTATTGATAAGTTCAGATAATTAATTATGATTAATTAAAGTATTTTGGAATTGTTAAGAAATAATATTATTATTTTCGGTAATTAATTACGGACTGTAAATTCTATGTTCTGAAATGGTGGATTTCTGTTGTGAGTTGATTATGAGAGCTCAGAAGGGAGCATCTGAGATTTATTTAGGTTAAGTCTATTGTCTGCGTTTCAAGGGGATTAGGTATATTCTAGAGGAAACTCTGCCATATTTTGGTAGATTTCTCCACGGTCATAGGATATGTCTATCTTTTGATTCTTATAATTCTTATTTTGATAGTCCGTTAATACTTTATTTTCTAGATCGTCTAGGACCATCTTCTGCAGCTCCAAGTCCCAGTCAGTGATTGAGTTTTGATTTCCGCACCAGAGTTGTGAGTGATACTTTCTAATATATTTTCCTGCTTCCTATGCATCTATATTTACTGTATGTATATATGTATATATAATAATGCATTATGAATATCAATTGAGCATTTTGGCATATGTATGTGAATTTTCATTAAATATATGTTGCATATTAATTGTGGATGCGGGATGTGATTGGGATGATATAGGACCATTTAGGATTGTAATTATGATATGATGATGATTGTGATTGATGAGCTGTGATTGGTGTATGACGGCTGCGGGCTTGCTCATCACTCAGTGCTACTGCCAGTCGGGTCAGCGCTGCATGACTTAGGCTAGGATGGTTCATGTGGACTGATTCCCATACTTGTATGATTACGTGATTATTTGTATGTATGGCACGTTGCATAAGCACTAATACTAGTTTGATATTAGAGCACCAGGTTTGTATATTGGTTAGTATCATTCACTGAGTTGAGGCGTTCACCTCTGTTTCCCTATTTTTTTTTTCAGTTTACAGGATGAGCCTAACAGTTATACTTATTGTTGAGTTTCCCTGCCATCTCCTCCGGCAGTGGAATTTATGTTAATCAAATGTTATGTATAATATTATAACTCTATATTATGAAATTACAGTAGATCGAACTTATATATGTATTAATACTGTTGGTTGGTATATGTTTGTTTGTATTATGGTATAACGAGATACTCTGCTAAATAGGAGCCTGATGATATTATTGAGATGTGACTTGAATGGCTTTATTATGATGTTGGGTACATGTTCTGTTGGCAAGTGGGTCCTTAGCTTTTGAGCTATGATCTTTTGTAGATTTTTTGTTGATTAGACAAGTCAGGCTGACAACGGGTTCTGAAAGTCTTAAGTTTTTCTGTGTCCTAGTGCTGGTCACGTGCCCCTAGAGTCGGGTAGTAGCATTTATATTATATATACTTATTAAACATATATTAAAATTTATTTGAATTTTATATCAAATTTATATATAAAAAAGCAGCAATAGCAAAAAAAAAAAAAAAAAAAAAAACCAACCGAATCGAACTTTTTTGGTTCAGTTCGGTTCAATTTTTACTTTAAGTTTGGTTCGGTTTAATTTGATAAAAATATAATTTCAGTTATTTCAGTTCGGCTCGATTTTAAACCGAACCGACCGTTTTCTCATCTCTAATTTGTATGATAAAAAACATATTTAAATATAAAAAGTGGAAAAAAATTTTAAATTCAATGGTCTCTTTATATATTTTTTTCTTCATTTTGCTTTTTCCCTTAAACATTACTGATTTTAATTTTTTCCCTTATTTTTTTATACCATATTTCTCTCTTTTTATTTCATTACTTTCCCTCCATTTTTCCTTATAAATTCAACCATTTTTTTATAAATCAATTAATAAAGTGTATAAAAATTTGTAGTGCATTAATTAAAATTAGAATAAAGAGTGAAATTTGACTTTTTAGATGTGGAGAGTCAAACCAACTCTTTATTTTATATTTAAAGAATAAAAAATTTATTGAACTCTTGTTTTATGGAATAATTTTTTATAATAAAAGTCTGAATTATATAAAGAGTCACTAGGAAATGCTCTAAGAGCATCCTATCCCCAACAAGCTTTTAAAGCTCAATCCTTCTCTATTATAGGGAGTATACTCAATGATTAGGTCTCCAAGAAATTCGCTAATTCATACTCCTTTCTCAAAATATTTTAGGAGTCACAATCTCTCTCCTTAAATTTAAAGAGGGAGAAAATGGCTCCTAAAAATATTTTATTATTTCTCTCTCTTTTTTTAATAAGAGAGAAATTATAAATTTTTTTATATAAAAAATTAAATAGTAATTTTATTAATAAAAAATTAAATAGGGATTATTTTTAAAACATACACGAGTTTCAAGATAAATTAAAATAGGGAGTTGAATTGTTTATAATTTAATAGGGAGTATTGTTGGAGATATTCTAAATCAACTAAGCCAAAGTCTTTTTTTTTTTTTTTTTTTTTTCCAAAGAACTAGGCGTAAGTCATGGCATAAAAAAATTGGGCTAAATTTTTATAAATTGTTGCCAATGATAACTTCATTTTGAATTTGCCAATATATTTTAAAGCTGGCTGGCTACATAGATTTTTTTTTTTTCCTTTTCTTTTGAGGATGATGGCAACATTGAAATTTAATGATATAATAAGTTGACATATATCAATGGACTCATAAATAAAATTTTATGCGGGAGTAATATTGTTTATGAATATTGTCTTATTTGGATGTTTTTGAACCACACACATTACAGCCTCGCAAAGGTTCAGCGAAGTACTGTGGTAGCCTGGAAGGTATCCAGAGAGATATAAAGAAAGAGAATCGAAGCGGGAAATGGCAATTCCCGTTTTTTGGGATTCAATTTCTCGGTGTCATCCATTTTTTCATTTCTCAGTTCCTAATCTATCAAACAGAAATTCAATTCACAGGAAGAATAAGTGGCTTTGTTTCTCTTCATCCTCACAACTCAACCCTGTCCAGTTAGCTGATTTCTCTTAGCTTTAATAATTTCTTACTTTATTTTTTATAATTTTATTGATTTTTTTTTCGAGGGATAATTTTATTTTTTGCAATTTTCATAGGTCAGATGTGTCTTTTTGTGTTGGAACTCGCCTCATCCCACATCCCAACAAGGTAAAATACTTGCTAATTAATCACTTTAATATTAAATGCTTTTTTATTTTATTTTATTTTTTGTGTATACACAATGAAATGTTTGATAGACAAACTTTCAGTAACATTGAAAAAATTGAAAAATTTAAGTGTTGAAATTTATAAATTATAAAATTATTTAAAAGCACAGTAATTTATTATATTCAAGAAAGTATTTGTTATTTTTTTTTTAATTTTTTTATTCATTTATTAAATATTTATATTAATTATTTTTATTTCTTTACATTAAAATAAAAAAAAATTATATTTTAATGTTTTTATTTTAGGATTATAACAATTAAATAATTTTTTTATTCAGTTTGTCGAAACTTGACAAATATTTTGGAACGGAAATCTTTTGATAGATTGAAAGAGGTGGGGACGATGCATTCTTGGTGAGCAGTTACAATGGGGGAGTAATTGCTGTTGCTGATGGTGTCTCTGGGTATGAAATCTTGCTTAAGTAGAGCCCTCTTTATTGTTATTTGTCCAGTACTTTCTTTCTTTTTTTTTCAGCATTGGGAGAATGGAGGAACATGGATCTATTACCCAATTGAGAGATGTATCACTGTTAGGCTATGCCTGCGAGTACATTTGTCCTGTACTTTCATGTGTTGGGGTTTATGTCTGTTAGATTTGTAACTGATTTAGAATTTGCATAAAAGATTGGTAATTCTTGTTCACAATCATAACTAAGATGGGTTAAATATGACATAATAACTTAAAAAAGATTTTATGTCGAACGAGTACATGTTTGGTAAACTGTAACAAATGGTAATGTGATATGATGACATGAATAAGGTCCATTGTTATGTTGAATTTTTATGTGTTTACATTCATTAGTTCAATTGTTTCATGCTAACAAAATGATACCTGATATTTGTTGATGAAACCTGAGACCTTTCTCTGGATATTTAACTGATTGCCAGTTGGGCTGAAGAGAATGTGGATCCTTCATTATTCCCTCAGGAACTGATGGCTAATGCTTCATGTTTCATGGGGGATGAGGAGGTAAATATATATATTTGATTTAATGTTGATATTTAATGATTAATTAACTCCTCTGCAAACAATTTCTTGAAGTAGGACTATTAGCAATCTGTACATTCTAATTGAATGTTTTGGCTGCAGACAATGTTGATTAACACAAGATGCATCTTTACTTCTGTCAGGTCAACTATGATCCCCAGATTCTCTTAAGGAAAGCACATGCTGCTACTTCCTCTGTAGGTTCAGCTACTGTGTAAGTTCATAATGCTTTTAACAATGCCCTCCCCGTATTTTTCAAGAGCACAATCCATAGATGTGGTTATGGGCATTTATGTTATGGTATCACAATTAACTCAACTTTTCACTTTGTTAAACAGAATTGTTGCCATGCTGGAAAGAAATGGAATGTTAAAGATTGCCAATGTTGGGGATTGTGGACTAAGGGTTATTCGTGGAGGTATAACCGCTTAACTGTCTTTTCTTTGTTGCAGTTCATGGTTCTCTTCTAATCCTTATTTTACTATACAGGTCGTATAATTTTCTCCACACCTACTCAAGAGCATTATTTTGATTGTCCCTACCAATTAAGCTCAGAAATGGCTGGCCAGACATACATTGATGCCATGGTATGATGATTTTTATATCTTGCTTCCCAGTTAGAGCATGGGGTCATTCATTTTATCATCTGCTTTCTGTTTAAATTTTGAATCATTGTATGCACGATTTGATATAGCTTACCATCATCTAATTTGGTTGCTTACATCTCTTCAAAAAAGGTAAGCAGTGTAGAATTAATGGAGGGAGACACCATTGTGATGGGCTCGGATGGGCTTTTTGACAATGTTTTTGACGACGAGATTGTTTCAACAATTGCCAGACATAGTGGTGTAACTGAGGCTGGTATGCTTCCATAGTTTAATTTATACATCAGAGAATTTTAACTCAACTGCATAATTTTTCTAACTGAGGTTCAATTTCAATGCTAGCAAAGGCATTAGCTAACCTAGCAAGCATTCATTCAATGGATTCAGAATTCGAATCTCCTTATGCATTGGAAGCCAGATCCAAGGTAAAATCAGTTGTGCAAATTAAGCAGCTGCTAATTAATAAATACATCTTTGCAATAAGTTTAACCTGTCATTTCTCTATGAATATTTTGAAATAGGGTATTGATGTTCCATTGTGGAAGAAAATTCTCGGGATGAAGCTTACAGGCATGCTCTTATTTTCTTTTTCCTTTTTCTTTGCCTGTTATTTAGGATCCAATTGAGGTTTGAATCGAGTCTTAAAAACGACTATTTTAGTATTATAACAGAGCCAAATCTCATTGGTTGTTTTCCTTTTTCCTTGATAATGTGGCTGACTGGAGTTCTTTTATTTTTTTTTTTAATAAATAACCATAATTAACAGGTGGAAAGCTTGATGATATTACTGTGATTGTTGGCCAAGTTGTAAGGTCGTGAGGATTATGAAACTCTGCTGTGGACAACACCTTACCCCTACCCAAAATTAAGAATAATATTCCCTTCTATATATATAATGATAATTGAAAAAGGCAAACTTTGGAGCATGGCTGTGAAACTCATTTTATTCTTTGCTGAATTGCTTCTTGACTCTGATAAGGCTCCACTGATTGCTAGCGGGTTAATCTATAAATTCCATGATATATGTTATAAAATACATACTTGAATTATTTGAATTGCTTGAAGCCTCAAAAGTGCAAATTCTTTTTCGTCTGTCCTTCCATTTGGGATGTGATAAGAATATGAAAGTTATAGTCTGTGCCATACATCAGATGGGGAAAATTTGATAAAAATGGGCCTTAAAATCTGTAATATCCTCTTATTAACAATGTCTCTTCGTGGCATAACCCTTTTTGCCAATTCATACCATTTGGTATTTAGTAAAGAACTTAAGACATTATCATCCTCCTCAAAACACATTCAATTTTTCATCATTTCTTACATAGTTTCATACTGTCGCCAACTGCCTGGTCAGGGAAAAGAGCAACTGGAAAGAGATTCTTCAACCAGAAAGAAATTCAGTTCAGATGTAGCATACACATAAATCCTAACAATAAATCATAAGATCACAATATCATGAAACTAACAGGGTAAAAAAGAAAAATCAATAAAAAGAAATAATAATTATAACAAAACAAATAACAGCAATTAATCCTTGAAAATCCAGGAAATTGAATGAATTTTTGCTGCAAATGGTAAACCTTGCAACTGTTATGAAGCACAAAATTTCTTTCAAAAAAAAAATTGCATTTGGGGGGTTTATTTCAACCACAAAAGAAAAAAAGTAAAACGCTTATCAATATGATTATTGGGCAACAATGTGTACAACACAATTAATTCTAATCTGACCAATTAATTTTACTACCAATGCCTAATAAATAGACAGGGATGAGACCCGAAAAACTGATGCATGTACCTTACATACCATCCCTCGTGTGAAGCTATCATCTCATTACTTGTACAGCATTATTTGTGACAACTGAAAATTATAAGTGTCTTCTCTCTGCATAGTTATTCAGGTAATGGTACCACTGTTACTGTCATTGAGTTCCTGAAAGAAGGCCTTTGAGGCTTCGTATGTAGACCAGCAGATCGCAGCAGCAGGTGCATGGAAAAGCATCCTCGGAATCCAACCCCTCATGAGCCCTCTGTACCCATCCTTTGTCACTATTGCCTGGATCACATCTCCAATTGAACCACTTTTAAATCTATCACACCCACAAACACCCTGCAAACCAAATTATTGTTAATTTTAGTGAACTTGTTCAGAAAATATTTCTATTTCATGTGTACCACAAGATTTTAGGAATCCTAAAACCTTAAATTAACCTTAAAAACTGCATTTATATTAACTGCTTATTTTCATTTAGAATGTTTATTATAAAGTGGACAACAACAAATTGTTTTGCATTGTGGAATCATGAAAAGCTAAGGCTCCATTTGGTTAGCTTGCTCTTATTGCTTATTGCTATTTTGAAAGTTGAAGCAAGATCATATATATACGCACATTCTTATCATAACATCTACTTCCAAGCAAAATAAAATTTTGTACAAAAATATAATATCAAACTGAGCAAATGGAACCCAATTATATCATAGTAAAATCACATAACGAACAACTTTAATTAGGTTTAGCTTCCTCATGCCTTTGGACAACATCAAAGAATAAATCTCCTACATTTTATCATATTGTCCAAGGTTGAGGCCAATAGACACTTTAAGCCACCAAATACTAACTATTACTAAACAGGAAGCCTAAACCTAATTACGATTTTGAGACACATCCTAACACTAATAACAAAAATACTTCAAGAGCAAGCATATCAACTCCTATAGATAAAAACAGTTGACTAAAGATCACCAAATACACAAGGGTCCTAATTCATTTTGGAGTGGATAAATGTGGTACTGGCATAAGTTGTCAGTGTTTGGCTGTGTGATGGGTCCTGGGTGCACAAACTCCCAAACCCCAATACACAGCCAAATGTGGCTGTACTGGATTGCTGGCCCTGGCTGCAATCAGAAGAGATGGTCAAGTCACGAGTTTGTCTGAGTAAGATTCCTGACTGAAGATTGCAGAGTATAGCCCACTTTTGGTCAACGCATTTTCTATTTTTCAAATACAATGCATTGTCCTCTATGATGTACCGCAACTCTACAAATATGAAATTATGGATAGATAGGTTTTCAGCCACTGGTAATCTATTGGCTTGGATAAATGCTCCTTAATATCATCACTGAAAGAATGCCTTAAACAAACAGAAACAAACAAGCTTCATAAAACAAAAAAGACACAGAAAGATACGACATTTACCAATTAAGAATATTGACTATGAAATTGACCATGTACCAAGTGATTGGTTTCACAACTATGAAGGAAATAAGAGATGAATTTTGTGAGTCAAAATGAAAGAGAAGAATCATATGATGTCATCGACAAGAGAAAAGTTGCGGAAAATTAAACGATCCCATAGACATTGAAGAGATGGAACAGTGCTTTGTCTATGGCAATGATGCTTGTCAAGAACCCAATTTCCAGGTCTCATGACTGCTTTCATTGTCCAGAACCTATATACACACATTCTTATTATAACATCTACTTCCAAGCAAAATAAAAATATGTACAAAAATATAAAATCAAACTGAGCAAAAGGAACCCAATTATATCATGGTGAAATCACGTAACGAACAACTTTCATTAGGT